>APFE031074577.1:73594-162181 GCA_000404065.3 Pinus taeda
ACAAAAAGCAACACTTTTTCTAGCCAATTGATAAGTCTCAAACAAAAGGGTTCAATAATGGAGCACATTGAGGAGTTCCAAAAATTGAACATAAGGGAAAAAGATATTCCAGAGGAGCATAGGATTGATGTGTTCATAGGGTCTTTAAAGGATAATATCCAACATGATGTTCGCCTTTGGGAACCTGATTCATTAAAGAGGGCATTCAGGTTAGCAAGAAAAATGGAAAGCAAAATATGGCAACCAGGAAGCATACCACTCACAACTATAAAGACGGACGGAAGTGTTGTTGCCCATAGTCTTCCACAACCTACAAGGTTGACACCACAACAATTGGAAGAAAAAAGAGCAAAAGGGCTTTGTTACAATTGTGATAGAAAATACTCAAAAGGTCATAAGTGTGCTGAGAAGAAATTATTCTACATAGATTGTGAAGAGGAAGAAGAAAAGGAGCAAGAAAGGTCAAAAAGAAGAGGATATACTCCAGGAACAAAGCCTAGATGAAGAACAAATGAATCCGACGATATCTTGTAATGCCTTGGCGGGAATTACCACTCATCAAACCATCAACATAGAAGGACAAATCAAGAAGAAAAAGATAATAGTGTTGATTTTCAGGAAGCACCCACAATTTTATTCATTGTAGGGTAGCAAAAGAATTGAATTGCTTCCTATATCCAGCACCAGAGTGTCAAGTGATGATTGCAAATGTAGGAACAATAAATTGTTCTGGAAAGTGCCATAATATCAAGCTATCCATGGGAGAATATGTATTGACTACCCAATGCTTTCCATTCCAATGGGAGGTTCTGATGTTGTAATAGGAGTCCAATGGCTACAATCCTTGGGTACAATAGCTTTTAATTTTCAAGAACTTTTCATAAAATTTTATACGGAAGGAAAGGAAGTTGAATTAAGGGGTATTGCAGGGAAACCAGGAAGATAATCAGCTCTAATGGTATGACAAAGCTTCTAAAAAAGGAACAAAGAGGTGTAATTACACAATTATGTTTGCTAGATGTTTCCACATCGGAATCGTCTATTTCTCTAGATCTCCAAAAAGTCTTGGACAATAATTCCAAGGTATTTGAGACTCCCAAAGGTCTCCCACCTATTCGTAATCATGATCATGCTATTCATCTCATTCCAGGAAGTGTTCCTCCAAACATCAGGTCGTACAGATATCCCTATGCCCAAAAGAGTGAAATTGAATGTATGGTTGCAGAAATGCTAGAGGCTGGTATAATTCAACCTAATAAAAGTTATTTCTCTGCTCTAGTTGTATTGGTGCACAAGAAGGATGGATCTTGGTGCATGTGTCTGGATTATAGGGAGCTCAAAAAGCTCACTATTAAGATAAATTTCCCATTCCTGTCATTGATGAATTATTAGATGAATTGCATGGAGAAATTTACTTCACCAAGTTGGACCTTCGTTCAAGATATCATCAAATCAGAATGAAGACTAAAGACATTCTGAAAATAGCATTTAGAACTCATGAGGGTCATTATGAATTTTAGGTCATGCCTTTTGGCCTTACCAATGCACCTTCTACATTTCAAGGTTCGATGAATTCCATTTTCAAACCCTTCCTTATAAAATTTGTGTTGGTATTTTTTGATGATATACTAATCTACAACAAGTATTGGAAGGATCATTTTCAACATGTTGACAGAGTGCTCAAACTATTGGAGGAGAAAAAATTATATGAAAAAACCTCCAAATGTTTCTTGTGAGTACAAGAGGTGGAATATTTAGGTGATATTGTATCTCATGAAGGTGTTAAGGTAGACCCTAGCAAAATTAAAGCCATTAAGGAATGGAAAACCCCCACATCCATAAAGCATCTGTGAAGATTTCTTGGGTTGACAGGGTATTATCACAAGTTTGTTAAGAATTATGGGAGAATAGCAGCACCTCTAACAACATTATTGAAGAAAGATGCATTTTCTTGCACTCCAAAAGCAACGAAGGCCTTTGAACATCTTAAAGAAGCAATGTGCCAAGCACTGGTCCTAGCTACGCCAGACTTCACAAAAACCTTTATTGTGGAATGTGATGCCGTAGGAAATGGAATTGGTGTTGTTTTAATGCAAGAAGAAAGACACATTGTTTTCAAAAGTCGTCCAATCAAAGGAAAGTATTTACATAAAGCTATTTATGAGAAGGAAATGTTAGCAATACTACATGCACTTAAGAAATGGTGACCTTACCTAATGGGAAGACACTTCAAGGTAAAAACATATCATAATAGTTTAAAATACTTTTTAGAAAAAAGATTATCTTTAGAAGGGCAACAAAAGTGGGTCACAAAGATGTTGGGTTATGACTTTGAAATCGTCTACAAGAAAGGGAAGAAAAATGTTGTTCCAGATGCACTCTCAAGAAAGGATGAGGATGTGGAAGCATTGCATTGTGCCATTTCTATTATCTAACTAGATTGGATAAACAAAGCAAGGGATGAATGGAAGAATGACAAAGAAGTGTGGGCACTCATTCAAAAGTCGCAGTAAGATCCTAATACATCTTATACATTTAGCTAGAAAAATGATTCTTTATGGTACAAATATCACTTATACCTCTATAAGAATTCCCAACTCAAACAAAAGATTCTTCTGAATTGCACACCTGTCCCTTAGGAGGGCATTCAGGATTTTTAAAAAGTTACCACAAGGTTAAGAATGATTTTTTTGGGATGGTCTTAAATATGATATTCAAAAGTTTGTGGCGGAATGTTTGGTTTGCCAACCAAAATAAAGTTGAGACAATTAAGACCTCATGTCTATTACAACCTTTATCCATTCCAAGTCAACGTTGGGAGGAGGTTTCAAAGGATTTTATCACGAGTTTACCCAAGTCCGGAGGAAAGAGTGTTACCATGGTGGTAGTTGATATACTTACCAAGTATGCACACTTTTGTGCATTATCTCATCCATTTAAAGCTATTATAGTGGCTACTACAATTATGGAAACAATTCAAAAGCTACATGGAAACCCAAAAATTATTGTAAGCAACAGAGATCCTATTTTAGCTGGAAAAAATTTGGACAGAATTATTTTCTTTTCTGGGTACTTAGTTAGCTCATAGCTCATCTTATCATCCTCAATCTGATGGGAAAAATGGGATAGTGAACAAATGTTTTGAAGGATGTCTTCGTTGCTTTGTATCTGATAAAAAGGCACAATGGGTCAAATGGTTGCCTCTGTTTGAATGGTGGTATAACACTTCCTTCCATACTGCAGCAAAAATGAGCCCATTTATGGCACTTTATGTATATCATCCACCATCCATCACATCATATTTAAGAGAAAATTCTATGGCTCAAGCAGTGGAAGATCACATCAAGCATCAACAAAAAGTTCTCCAACTCTTAAAGGATAACCTCACTTTTGCGCAGAATAGAATGAAACAACACGCAAATCGACATCGCAGCAAACGAAGTTTTGATGTAGGTGATTAGGTATTTCTACGACTACAACCATACAAACTAATGTCCCTCAAGCAAGTTAAGAATGATAATAAATTATCACCAAAGTATTATGGTTCGTACAAGGTGTTACAAAAGATTGGTACTATCACATACACATTGGAACTTCCTACATCTTCCCGAGTGCAGCTAGTTTTCCATATTTCATGCTTAAAGAAGGTTATAGGTGACAAGCTCCTAATTCAAATAATATTGCCAGAACTTAACGAGGAAGGAAACATCATATTGGAACCTAAAGCAGCCACAAAAACAAGAACTCGACAGCTACGAAATCGATCAATTTCAGAGTATCTCATCAAGTGGAAGAACTTACCCACTGAAGATTCCACACGGGAGGATGAGAATTTTATATAGAAGCATCCAAAACTACTCAAGTGTTGAGGAAAATACACTTTTGAAGGAGAGGGCATGTTAGGTCCCTATAATAATAGTGTATTCCCTTATTATTATTATCACTCTAGCCCCTTATTGTTATTATTGTGCCCATGTTGTCCCCATATTGTTATTATTGTGCCCCATTAAAGCCCGCTATTATTATTGTTGTGCCCTTACATTATTATTGTTATGTTGGATCTGATTATATTGTGACCCCTTAAACTCCTATATATAGAAAGGAGGTCTTGTCATTTGTATCATCTAAGAATTGTTCATTTGTGTAATGTAAAGGAGGTTTCCCCCTCGAAGAGGCTACTTTTGAAGTCATTGATCTATCTATTTCTTCTATTTTGTGAGCTGGTTGCATAACAGCCAAGGGATAGCACCATCATGAGGAAGTCAGATCACCACAGATAGGGCATAGTTCCTCTGCATATGGGTTATATCTTTCATCAATTTCCTTATCAATCCAGTGATCCAGGCATCCGTGAAGACAAACCATAATTCCTTTTCATATGGGTCAAATTTCAATTTGGGCTAGATCTTATGATCAAGTGTATTTCATATTTAGTGATCTGAGCATGTGGGTAGACATATCGGTTGGATCTTGTTATTGAGTTTATTTCATATCTGATGATCTGGGGTTTAGGCTTGACATAGGGTGGTTATTTTGTATCAGGACTGCATCTCATCCAGAGTAGATTTCCCCATCAAGAAGTAGTCACATCCGGGATCTAGGGGACCCAAAGGTGGAAGAGGTCAAGAACATACATAAGGCTAAGATGTGGTCGAGATTGGATGACATTTACATGCAAGTGGATCTGGGGATCCAGGATCTAGGGGTGGAAAAGGTGAACACCCCTGTCGATTCTTGAGTGACCATTGTGTCAAATAACCTTTACCTTGTATAGGGATCAATAGATACATGGGTCCTGGAGTGTTAATTGTTGAAACTACATTATAGTTCCAGATTGCTTGTGAACCATATATAGTGTGAAAATGTCGTAAAACGCGAAGGGTGAGGACCTAGTGAGCCCCACGTCTTTGTTGATGCGGTAGTGCCACAAGGACCTACGGGGACCATGTGGATGCCATGTTGGAACACAATGATGATGTGGACCCCACTCATGTTGATGTGGTAGTTCCACATAAGCCATGGACTTGCACTACAATTGGTGACATGGACTTGCACTACATTGATGTGGAAGTGCCACATGGGCCAAATAGGGGCCACCTAGCAACACCATGTTAACATGGCCCATTATAATTTGCTAAACTTCAAATGGGCATAACTTTTTTTTTTGTAAGTAAGTAGGAATTTCATTATGTTATATAAAATTGATGAGTACAATCATTTGTAAGTGTGAATGGTCGGTCAGAATCAAGCCCCGACCATAAACAAAAAAGAGCTTCTTTGGTCTTTCTTCCCTTACAAAATATATAATTTATCTTGGTCTAAATGCTTTTAGAAATCATGGGTTTCATCCAGGCTTTAGATTGGTGAGTGCTGGCCTCTTTTGATGCAAAATGGGTGATAAACTTGGTAGCACCATGGGCTACAAAAAAAATTACGACAGTTGCAACCTGAGCTTGGTGTCCCTTGCACTTATCAATTACATACTTTTCGACATATTACGACCAAAACCAAAAATTATTGCCCCAAAAGGCATAAACTGGGACAAAAAGGAATCAGAATTCATCAGACCAATTAGTTCGAGGGGTCCTCTTCCAGTAGGATCGGCTTCTCTTGTGTACCACCAGCAGGGGCATCTGCTGAAGCAGGGTGATTGGTTGAAGCTCTCCTCGTCTCCCTCTTGATGGTGGGTGTGTTGTCTCATCCAGCCTGCATCGTCACCATTCTCCTTTTGAGCATGGCATAATGTCAATATTCTTTGGTGACGAAGCACCTATGGTGGACAGTATCCATGTAGACATTGAACTTGTCATTGAGCATGTCTAGCCTATCCTCAAGGGTTTTCATGGCTTAATTGTTCTCCTGCAACACCAAGCCCATAATTATTTTCAAATTCCTTAAGACCTCTATGGTTTGACTGTAAATATTTTCCCCGGCCCTGGTAAAGATTGAGTGAGGAATCCATGCAAATTGAGCATCTATGTCCTCATTTTTGTTTCGGATATGAATTTCCTTGGCCTGATTCTCCATCTATTGGATGCGCTCTCAAACCTCTTGGGGGACAATGTTTTTGTAATTGAGGGATACTTTCCTTACCCTCGCTTCATCTCTCATTCTTAGCTACATTCTAGCCTGATTTCATCGATCCTTGGTCCTAGCTCCATGGCGGCTGGTGGAGGGAGTAGTGCTTTGGTGAGGGGCCATACATGTGGGCAAGGTGATAAGGGTGTTGCAGGTAGATTTTGGCTGAGGGTGAAAAGAAATGGCATGGAAGGAATTAGCTGAGGGGGCTCGAAAGCGATGGGAGTAATGGCTAGGAGCATTGGGCATGGGGTATTCATAGGGGATTCGAGAGATGGGGAGGTTCGAGGAGGAAGGTGGTGATAATTAAGCCATTAATATTAGCCAGAGCCATGTGCTTAGCCTCTGTAGTGTGCAGGAGATATTATTGTTGCTTGGGTTGGAAGGGCAGCAGTCGAAAATCAGAGGCATGATTGGGATCTCAAGTCCCATGAGAGAATAGTTGGATTTGGTGCCAGAGGGAAGGTTCATGATATCAATTTAGGGAAAACATACCATCAGAGCCTGCAAGATTTGTTGTCTTGTGGTAAAGTAATTATGATTGTTGCCTTCATTGTCCTTAGCATTTATAGCCTCACACTCTTGGTTGAGGGGACCTTTCCCTAGATCCCTCTATGCAAGGGACTGCAATCTTTCATTGCCATTTGTGACCTAATTGGCTAGCTTATCTACCAAGCCATTCACTTTCCTTCTAACCACCTAGAAGTGGAGCCCATTAAGATCTTTGATGTGTTGATGGATACGGTGAAGAGTTTTATTTAAGTGACAGTTTTTTGTAACCATGCTAATGTTGAGCCTTGTTGGATTTTGTGGGTAGTGAGAGTTTCCAGCGTTGAGTCTCCTTCAACGATCAAGGGGTTGAAGTGCTACTCTTTAGCGATGGCCAGACCATGTCCCATTGCATGGAGATTCATCACATTATTGGTAGCAATCCAAATATTCCCAAAGTAGATCCATATAATTTCTCATGTGGCGTTTCTGAAAACACCATGGAAACCCGCTACTCCCATATTACCTTTAGTCATGCCATTGTAATTCATTTTTATCACATTATTCTCCAGGGGTGACCAGTGACTGGGGGCTTCAAGAGAGGCATTTGCAGGTTTAGGGGTGGCATGTAATGGGTGGTGTAGATCCAGAAGAAGGGAATATGTTGGTCCATGGGACGAGGGGGACCTTGGACACTGGGAAGCTTGGATATGGTGACGATTTCGCAGATTCTCTACTTGATGATGGTAAGAAGGTTTTCCCCAGGCCTCTTTACATTCTAAAATGTTTTGTCATTGTTATCTTTCCAGATAGCCCAACACATGGTCCCCAGAATAAGATTCCAAGCCCGGTCGACTACAGGGTGGGGGGATATACTAAATCGCCATTTATCAAGAGTGGTTTGAATCGAGGCCTTATCTCTATTGGTGGTTTTGAAAATCTCATATGCCTAGTCCCATATCTTATTGGTATACTCACAGGTGTTCAAAAGATGGTTAGTGGTCTCTGCCTGTGATTCATATACAGGACATCTAGAGGGACCAATGAAGCCCCTTCACCAAAGATTGTTCCATGTGACAATTTTATCATGCATGATTAGCCAGAGAAAAAGGGTGATTTTGGGCAATAATTGTCTCCCCCAAAGAGTTTTCCATCTTTACTACTATTGTATTTGATCATGTTTTTATATGTAGTCGTAAGCCTCCTTGAGATTAAAGAGCCTAACCGAGTTTTTTCCCCACCACAATTTGTCTTCCCCCTGATAAACCTGAATTTGTCACCCCTGGAGGAGTTGGTCAAAAGAAAACCACTCAATATTTTATGGTAAGGGAGACCACTCTTGATTGTCCAACCACTCTCTCTAGCGAGCTTCAGGCATGATGGGCTTCCAATAGTGGGCAACTTGAAGTTTCCCATTTACCTATATGGTTCTTCGGAGCATTGCATGTTGATCATTATCGAGAACTATTAATCATTGCCAAGCATTATCCCAAAAGAGGGTGCTTTCCCTGTTGTCGATTTCCCAGAAGTTATGTTCCTGAATGATTTTTTTTATTTTTCCACGGGTGGTTCCATATTGTCAATCCATTGATATTTCCTGTGTGCCTAATAAGGTCCCTATTGGAGTGGTTAGGCGTGTATTTCACTCTCTAAATTTTCCCCTAAGGGATTTCCAGGTTTTCAACCCATCTCCAGCAGGTTTTAGCCCCCATGGCCTTTCCGAGAAGATCAAAGTCTCTGAGTCTGAGCCTGCTTGTGATCTTTGGGTTGCATAATTGGTCCCACCCCATAAGGGCCCATTTCTTCTTCCTGTCTGAACATGTCAAGAGGAAGCTTATTTGAATCCTATGGATGACATTTGTGACTGATTTGGGGGTAGCCAGAGCTAAGAAAAGATAGAGAGGCATGGCTTTCAGGACAAATTTTACTAATTCAAGTATTTTGTCCAAGTTGAGGGATCGAAAGGTCCAATGAGAAATTTTTTTGTGCAATCTATTGAGTAAGTCCTCCCAATTAGATTTTCTGCAGGATTTATCAGTGAAGGGAGGTATCTTGAGGGAAGATAGCAAATCTAAAAACCTAAGATTCTAGTGATATTTCTTTGAATGGCCAATGGGGTGTTAAAAAATATATTTTTTTCAAGGTTAATTGATCTTCTTGATGCTTTAGAGAAGAGGCTTAGGATATGTTTGGAGGAAAATGCTTCATCAACAGTTGGGATTTCCATCAAGAGAGTGTCATCGTCAAATTGTTGATGGGTGGATGTTGGGGCAGAGTCGTGGAGCTTAAGGCCGATGAGGTTGTTATTGATGTTGACATTTTGGAGGGATATGCTTAATCCTTCGACCATGATGACAAAGAGGAAGGGGGACAGAGGGTCTCCCTGCTTGATGCTCCTTGAGGGGACTACAGGCTTGGAGGGTGAATCATTGACCAGAATAGAGAAGAAGGCTTCCAAGACCAGAGCCATGATCCATTCAATGCAATCCCGGTGAAACCTAAAGGTGGTGAGGACTTCATGCATGTATTCCCAACTGATTTTGTAGAAGGATTTTGACATTTCCAATTGCATCGTCATGTCAGGCCTTTTGAGGGTGTGGAGTGAGTGAAGGGTTTCATGAGAGAGGATAATTATATCTAGGATATGTTTGCCTTCCACATATCCCGCTTGGTTGGTTGAGATAATAAGGAGTAGTATAGTCTTGAGCCTGTTTTCCAACACCTTCAAGATGATTTTGTAAATTACATTTCAAAGGGTTATTGATCAGAATCGGTCAGGAGAGTCAGCCCCTTCCTCCTTAGGGATGAGATTAAGGAACGTGGCATTCAGATCCCTCATAACTATTTTTTTGATCCTTGAGTCCTCCACCAATGCATGAACCTCATCTTTAATGAAGGACCAACAACTTTTTAAAAAGTCAATGGTGAAACCATCGGGTCATGGAGCTTTACCGGAGGGCATGGCCATCACCACTTCCTCCACTTCTTACATTGAAACCTCTCTGGGGAGCATCTTGTTGTGATCCTGGTTAAGGATAGCGTGGATGTTATTGGTGATTTCTTTGATGGCCTAGGATTTCTCTGCAATGGGCTCCTCAAGGGGCTTGTTGTAGAAATTGTTTAGTTCCCCTGATATTTCTTCATCAGAGTTAAAAATTATCCCATTTGTTGTCCTTAGGCTTAGAATCCTATTATTCCTCCTGTGTTGGATCATAAAGCGTGGAATAAAGAGGAGTTCCTTTCACCACATTTGAGCCAATGAATCCTAGATTTTTGTTGCCAAAACATTTCCTCTTGCTTGGCTCTTTCTTCCCATCTTTTTTGGAGATCCATTTCCTCCTCCTTCATTTGATCTGTGATACCTTGTTGGATGATTCTTTGTTGGAGCTCTTCCATGTGATATTACAAATCATTTTTTTCCTTAATTATATTACCGAAGACATCCTTGTTCCATTGTTTGATTTTTCTTTTTATGTGCTTTGAATTTTGTTGGAATTGGTACATTTGAGTGCCATTCTGAGTTGGAGAGTTGTCCCACTAGTTTTTCATGTTGCTTAAGAAATATGGATGCTCTAGACAAAAATATTCAAACCTGAAGGGGTGGTTTTTGGGGGCTATGGATATGTGAATCTTCAAAGCCATTAGCCAGTGATCAGATCCTGATTGGGGTATAATTTTACATTCATTTTCGTATGAGGTTAACTAGATTTCTTCCAAGATGAGTAATCTATTTAGCCTTGAAGCGATATTCCTATCCCCTCCTATTATGTTGTTCTAAGTGTAGGTACCATTCACTATCTACATGTCCACTAGATCCATTTTTTCTGTGGTTTCTTGGAAAGCTTCAGAGTCTCTGTCCAACTTCCTTAGGCCTCCTTTCTTTCCTGACAGATTGAGGATCATGTTAAAGCCTCAACCTATGATTTTGAATGAATGGGGTATGTTCTGAAGGGTTCTCATGACTAAATATAGAATTTGAATCCTTTCTTCCACCCTATGGGGTCCATATATGTTGGTTACACAAATAGTTTCAATGGTTCCTATGATTTTGAGGACAATAGTGATAAAGATTTTGGTTGCCATTAAGGAGGTCAATTTGTATTGTGAGCTCCTCCACATAACTATTTTCCCTTTGGATGTTCCACATGTTGCGTTGGCTAAGTAGTTGTAGCTTTTGTATCATTCCCTTTGCAGGGTCGACAAATTCTCCATAGCGAGCTTTGTCTCCTGAAGGAGCACTATATCTGGTTCACTAGAAAATATTCTTTGTTTTAAGAATCTCTTTTTTCTAGGGTCATTTAAGCCTATGATGTTCCATGAGATGCAATTCATTGAGAAAGATGAGGAGTCAGGGTGAGAGCTCTTACCATGTCCTTGTTGATTAATCTTGATCCTAGCTCCCGAAGGAGCTAGCTTGTGGTTTTCCATCCTCATTTTCAACTTGGACCTTTGGGGTTGTATGGATCCACTATGATGTTTGATAGAATCCCATTTTCCAGGTGTTTCCTTTTCATGGATTGTTTTAGTTCTTCTTATAATAGTTATACCCCTTCTATATTTTGGATATATTCCTCGGGTATAACAGCTAGGCCAGTTTTGTCCCATGCTTCTACTATCAAGTTGAGGTCTACTCCTTCGAGATCTTATTCTATGACATGGTCCTCTTCTGAGTTTTCTCTGAGATAGAGATCGATATCTATATCTTCTGATGTCTGGTCATTCTCAGTGTGGCTCTTCATGGTAGTGTCCCCTCGATTTTTCTCTTGTAACATTGGAATTTGGTTTAGCATTTCACTCTCCTCCTCGACATGACCTTCTGAAGTTGGTTCTTCTTCTCCCTCTTGTAGGACTTCAAACTTAATTTTGTTGGTTGAATGTTGTTGGTTCCTACTGTTTCTATTTTTGGGGGTTTCCTTAGCTATGTCTTCTTCATCCACATTCCTTTGCATTTGTGAGTTTGTTTGTTGAGAGATATATTGTGGACAATCTCTGAAGAGATGCCCATGCTCATGACATTTTCTACATCTGAAAGGTATGTGTTCATAGTCTATGTCCTGGATCCATACCTCATCTCTGAAGACCAGTTTGATGGCCTCTGGTAGCGCTCCTAAGACATCCATGTAGACATCCATGGGGAGTGAGTAGAGTCTTACCCATACGAGGACCCTTGTAAAATATTCCTTTTCAGAATTGAATTTTTCGCCTTGGATTTACAGTTTTTATTTATTTGATTTTAAGGTTGATGCTTCTCTTCTACACATGGCTAGCTAAAGCCCCTTGCCTCATTAGGCTGTGAGGTAGATGGATTGCTTGAGCCTTTCTCCATCCCTTTGTTTCCAAACTGGGCGGCGCTTGTTTTCTTGGAGGATTTGAAGGTGTTGTAGGTCATTAGCTTGGTGAAGGATGAAGCTTCGGGTTCCTTGCCTTTACCCAAGACAATGTCCTGAAAGGAGGGGGCCCCTGAACCCCCCCTCGCCACCCCCCGGCTCTATCATGGCAAATTAGAGCAACGTGAGTTAGTAAACCCTAGCTTGGAGGTCTCAGAGCACATTTGTTATCTTCTGTTTTTCTCGTGAGGAACCATTAACAATCAATACTCTAATGGGCATAACTTTCAATCTTAGAGTCAAATTGAGATCAAATTTATATCAATGGAAAGCTCCTGACAAGGTGAACACGATGGTGGAATTTGTTTAGAGTTTTGGAAACATAGAAAAAAGAGTATTTTGTAATTCCATCTTCATAACAAACCTTGTAGATTGGGTCAAATCATCAAGTAACACCTTCTACAACATGAGATAATACATGGTATCCTCTATAGGGGAATAAAAAATTATATCCATGCCATTAGGGGATTCATAAATATTTTTAGGGCAGGAATCATAGTTATTCGAGGGAATTAGATTATTTTTTTAGTTTTATGTAATAGAATTTTCCTCCAAAAATTCCTAGGATCCAATTTAGATAGGTGTAATAGCTACTCTTGTTTTATATTTATAAAGCACCTTTTCGTCTTTTTAAGAAAATATTTGTTTATATATAACTTATCAAGATTTAAACATTCTTTAGGAGCATCCCTGATTTATTTTCTAACAATTTTAGAATCATTATCATACCAAAGATTGGTTGTTCATTTATTCTTTTTACATGACACCTTGATAGAAAACTTATTAAATGGAAGTAGAGAGGGTTGTAGTAAAATTATTATAAGAGTTTTTCGATGTTATCCTTATAAGTTAAGAGTTGTAAATCCTCATTTAAATCCTTTAAGAGGAGAGAAATTTTAATATTGTCAAAAAGTGGGTTCCTTTGAATCTTACAATTATCTTGTGTGGGACTTTGTGCATGGCAATATTTAGATCTAAGGTTGAAGGCATATGATTGGAGTTAGGCTTGTCATAATTTAAGAGGTCAAAATTTACTATTTGGGTGGGAAAATGATATTAGATACCACATAACCTAGGACACTATAATTGAGCCCATGAATACATGTCATTTGGATGGATTCTGGCCACTTGATTACACCATTGCAAATTATTAGGTCTCAAGAACAACAAAATTTGACTATCTATATAGAAAATAAATTCTTTGTCATGTCTTTAAAGTTTATTTTGCATGTATTAGCTAAAACAAGGTCTCCATCTAACTATAGAGGATTAGGGTTGGAATTATTGCTTAGACGCATAGCTTGGTTTGTTGTAATTTCAGATATTTCCATTAAAATGTACTAATTGAGAGGATCTCTCTTATGGAGATGAATGTGAGGAAAAATATTATGTTTTACATTATAGGCCATTTTTGCAATCCATTTGTGATACTATTTTTTGTTCCATGTTGACCACAAGATGAATCCATCAATGTTAGGGACCTTAAACTCATCATGCTCCCATGTTTCAACTAGAAAAATAATATCAATCTATCTTGAGGTATGACTTAATGTAATACCTTTATAGCATGGAAAGTCATGACAGTTCCAAAAAAAGACCCTGAGTATTCCAAATTCCTATTTATTACTCCCATTATGGGCTCCATCCCTAATCATAACCATCCCATTTCTAATAATTGTGCATTTTACTTCCTTTTTTGCTCCCTTTACCTTTTGAACCTCCTTCCTTAGCTTGGTCTGTTAAAATGAAGTTCTCGTTTTTAAAGATTCTTATCCCTTTTCAGCTTAGTGATTTTCTCACTATGCCAAGTTAATAGTCAAGACAACTTACCTTGACTCATATCAACCTATCTTTATGCTCGAGTATTTTTTCCATCCTTTTTTCTTTTATGATATAGGTTGTTTCAATTTGTGACTTATTTTTTAGTTCTTCTTTTACTATTGTTAGTATGTACTCATATTTTTACTCCTTTATACTAGCAATTATAAGATTCAAGGCTCTTGTATTACGCTTGTGATCCAACTCAATTAGCTCATTCATTTCTTATTTGATGGATTTGATTTCTAATTTATGTTCCATGCTACTTAAGATTATTTTTTTTTTTAGTTTTTATTTTAACTCTTTAATCGTGTCTCTCAAGGTACAATTATTTTCAACTATTGACTATAATCTAGCTTGCATTTTTAGCCCAGGGGGTTTTGGATTATCGATGAACGGGTGCACTATTAAGGAAATCCTTGCGAAAAGTCATTGGTTCAAATATCCCCTAGATGTTAGCCTTAAAAAAAAAATAGCTTGCATTTTCTTGTGGTGAGTTTCGAGCCTTAATATTTTACTCTCTAACCTCTCTACTAACAATTTGAATTTGTTATCAAGCATTGCCTCTAACCCCATTTTATGTTCTACTTCTCTTTCTTCTCCCCCTTTTTTTCTAACAAATCTATAGGATCATAAAGACTATTTAGGAAGAATTTGTTAGGCACCCCCTTTCTAGGTTGAGGAGTTGGCATATGTAGTGAAGTGCTCATAATTAAAAATAAGTAAGAAGAAATAAAATAAATAAGAGAAACCTATGTAATTAAATTATGAGTAGCTAAGAAATGTTTCAATGTGATAAGGATACTCTGTTTTTTCACTACAAATATAACATGTTCATTGTCACAGAAATAATTTGTTTCTTCACCTCATATATAATCCATTCATTGTATGCCAAGATAAACTAGTATGTCCATCGTAGATTCATTAAAATGCATGCCACATCATAGAGATTAGTAATGTTGCAAATACTATGTGCAATAAAAATCACCACAAGTTCAATATGTAATTGTCATAGAGAATTTAGTCTCCATCCGCCACAAGGTCAATATGTGTTCAGTGCATAAGTTAGAAAGGATAATGGTCATAAAGAATCCAATCTTCATTCATGAGAGCTCCAATTAAAGGAATCCTAGATTGATACTTTAACCTACATATAACCCTCAAATCACAACAAATATGTAATAGCCACAAATAATCACCCCCTGATATGGGATTATTTGTCGAGAATAGCCATATGCAAGTTTAATAAAAACCACCACATGAAATCATTGGAGAACCTCTTTAAATAATAAAACCAATAATTACCTTTAGTATTATTGAAAAAAAAAAAAGATAATATATATAGTATAATATAATAATATATATATATATATATATATATATATATATTATATATATATATATAAATAATAAATAATTAAATAAAAAAGAATGGACAAAAAAGAAAAAAAAATAATTATTTTAAAACATAGACTCGTGGAGGTGATGTCTCCCCACCCAAAAAACACCCTCCCTCACTCTCCTACCCTCCCATGCCCTTGCCCCTAGCAAGCCGTGCGCAACAAGTTCACTTGTTGCATAGAGGAAGAAGGCTTCTTTATGCAACAGGATAATATGCTCATGGGAGTCAGTTAAGGAAACAGTGAGGGAAGGGTAGGAGAGTGATGGCGGGGGGGGGTGGGGCGGGCGGGGTAGGATTGATCATCAACCGCACATTTATTTATTTTTTTTAATATTGTTTTTATTTTATTTTAAGAAAAAAAAAAATTAAAGTTTTTTCTTCTAAATTGTTTTAAATTTTTGTTTTCTATATTTATTTTATTCTTTTTTTTAAATAATGGTATTTTTTTTAATGTTTAATTTGTTTTCTTCTAAAGAGATAAAACCTTGGTTTTTTAATTAACAAATTTTGAAATTTTGTGTTTTGTTGCCCCTTCTTTAAATTAAATAAAGGAATTCAAAGTTGTGATATTAGGTAATTGAATATATCAATGATGAGAAAATGAAAAACTTGGGGACTGGTAAGAGCTAGGGTTTCAATAATATTCAGGAGTTGAATGCCGTGGAGGGGCGCAAAGGGGTGAGATCCACTCCCTCCTACAGTCAAGCAGTGGCCAGTCGAGGTAAGAAATCATTGGAGACGACTAGAGGTCTTATAGGAGAAGGGAATAGGAACATTGACGAGGCATAGGATTTGACCAATTCAAGGGAGGACAATAGATTAAAAGAAAATGAGGAAGAGGACAAGAAACAGGAAGCAGAAAACAAAATACAAAAGGGTCCATGTAAGCCTAAGGTTGAGGTCACACCTAGAGTAGTTTTAAATGATCCTGCACTGCATGCACACAGGGATCACATGCGTACCTATGCTATCATTTGTAAATTCATGGGATTATGGCCCACTGAGAAGGCACTGTAGGCGTGGATTAAATACCACTGGAAACCTAAAGGAGGCATGGACCTACATCTTGGATCAAAAGGTTTCTTCATGGTAGTCTTCACAAATATAGAGGACAAAGATAGGGTGTTTTAAGGAGGGCCCTATTTCTATGCAGTTGCAAGCCTTTATATGCCTCCTTGGATGATGAATTTTGTATTGGAATGCGAGACTTTCACTTTGGTCCCGGTATGGGTAAGACTCTATTCCCTACCTCTAGATTACTGGCAAACTGAATGTTTATCTGCAATAGGAAATAAATTAGGGCATTTTATCAAAGCATCTGAGGCAACCAGAAGGGGAAAATACACTTCCTTCACCCGAATATGTGTGGAGATGGATCTCTCTAGAGCTCTACCAGATGAGGCCATCCTGGAAGTTTTTGATGAAGAATGGGTGCAAACAGTGGATTATGAACATATTCCTTTCAGATGTCAAAGGTGCCATGAACATTGGCACCTATTTAGAGATTTCCCTCTTAGTAAAATAGAGACCAAAAGTAAAGCTACCACAGTGAAAGACACTGAAAGCTTTCACAAAATGGGATATAGAGGAAAGGGGGGTAAAAGGGGGCCAAAGAAAAATCAAACAGAGGGGCAACAGGCCAGTCCGAACAGGTTCCAAGTATTAGAAGAAGAGGAAGAGACAACAAAGGTAGATCAGGAAATGGAGGGAAGCCCAGGGGATAAAGATAAGGAAGAAAATAGTGTGAAAACATAGGATACTTAGAAACAGAAAGGGACTATGCTGAACAACGAGGAACTGGAAATGAACCAAGAAATGACCCCGAGTGAGATGGAAATGGAGGATCATGAACTGCAAGATATTCTTGATAGAGAACACCTAGATCTGGAAGGATTCTTGAAACAGGGGACCATGGGAGGGGTGGACTCATTACCTCAAGAAGAGTTTAACATAGTGAAGCAGTTGTTCCTATGGAGAACTCAGAATAACGAGCTGGAAGGACAAAGACACATAGAAAGGCAAGGCAACGAAGGGGTAAAAATTATGAAAACCACACCAAGACTTGCTCCCAAGAATCCAGGAAGGAAAAGGGGCAGAAAAAAAATAATAATAATAATAATAATAATAAATAAATAAATGAGTTGTTGATGAAAAGTGGAAAATTAATGATATATTCAGGTAAGATGAAAGATCTAACCAGCTACTCCTTTACAAATATTTCATAATGAAGTTAACATCTTGGAATATCAAAGGTCAAGGAAGTAAAAGGAAACAAAGGATACTCAACAATAGAATGAAATCAGAACCTCCGGACATGATTTTTATCCAAGAAACTAAATAATAAAGATCATTCTAAAAATTAAAACAAATAATACCTTTTCTTTCTTTTTAGTTGACACAAGTTAAAAATGTCAGGATGATCAACAGGAGAGCCGGATAGCTCAGTTGGTAAGAGAAGGAACTGAAATCCCGTGCCACAGTTCAAATCTATTCCGGCAGATTCAATATCCATGACTCCCATATCCATCTTATCAAAATCTATTCATCTAGATGCATATCTACATACGGGACAACCCATCAAAATAGAATAGATGGATCAACAATTTGTTCCCTCCTCTCTGCTCATATTGTCCCCTCTGCTTCGTTCCAATTGATCCCGATACTCTGTAACAATAAAAAAGTAGATCGAGAACTCAGAAGTCAAGATTTGACGTTCCATTCAAAAATAAAGGAAATACACAGTAAATGGCTCAATAAATATGAGTTTCTAGAAGTCAAAGCAGACAAAACAGCAGGAGGTATCCTTACTCTTTGGAACCCCCAAAAGATTGGCATAATAGATGCTGAAGCATCAAGGAATCACTTATCAGTGGTTATTCAGCCTGTGGGAGACAGGGAAATGTATTTGATTACAAATGTTTATGGCCCTCAAAGACCTAATGATAAACTCAGGCTTCTAGATTCTCTTGTGGAACTAAGAGATAGCCACGCAGGAATACCATGGATAATGGGCGGGGACTTTAACATGATCAAATCCCTTACGTAGAAAAAAGGTGGGACCAGAACTTTAAGAAAAGACTCTATTGAATTTCATAATTTTCTAGACAACATGAAGCTAGTTGACACAGATACGAGTAATGGCCTCTTTACCTGGAACAATAAGAGAGGAGGAGAGTCTAAAGTAGCCTCAAAGTTAAACAGATTCCTTATCTCAAAGGACCTCATGCTCACAGGCATGGATACGACAGTGAGAATTCTCCCCTTCGGCGGCTCGGACCATTGGCCTGTCCAACTTGAGGTTCAGGGCATTAGCACCCCCAAGAACAGACCTTTTAGATTTGAGAATATCTGGCTCACCCACCCAGATTTTATCAGCAACATCACAAAATGGTGGATAGAGGATATGTAGATTCAGGGTACGAGAATGTTTCTACTACACAATCGATTGAAACATAGCAAGCTCAGACTCAAAGATTGGAACAAGAATGTGTTTGGAAATATTTTTGAAGTGAAAAAAGTTGTCGAAGGTAAAATGCAGGAACTCAATCAAGCCCTTATCACGGATGGC
The DNA here is from genome assembly GCA_000404065.3 of Pinus taeda. NCBI lineage: Eukaryota > Viridiplantae > Streptophyta > Pinopsida > Pinales > Pinaceae > Pinus > Pinus taeda. The sequence goes on from APFE031074577.1 coordinate 92,337, forward strand.
TTTGATAGGGCAAGGAACGATCAAGCCACCAAGCTTCATCAGGACTAGGAGAACTTATGTAAGCAAGAGGAGATATTTTGGAGACAAAAATCAAGAGTTCAATGGCTAAAATAAGGGGAGAGAAACACAAGGTTTTTCCACAGATCCACAATGGAGAACAGGTTGCATATTAGGATCTCAACGATTAAGGACTTCAAAGGTCAATTACTCAATACCCATGAAGACATAGAAGTTGTGTTGGTTTAACACTTTCGAAGTATCGCAGAGGAGACCATCTTAGATAGAGCTCATTTTATCAGGGACTTCACTAAGCACATTCCTAAGCTAGTAACAAGAGAAGATAATTACAATCTCAATAGGTCAGTGAAGGAAGAGGAGGTTAGTGATGTTATCAAAGAAATGCAAAATGGAAAAGCGCTTGGCCCTAATGGTTTCAATGTCGATTTCTTTAAAGCTTGTTGGAACATTGTCAAGAAAGATATTCTTAATGTCGTGGAGGACTCCAGGATGAGTAGAACCATTCTGAAGGTGCTCAATACATCCTTCATCTCTTTGATCCCAAAATAGGACAATGCTCTGACTCCAGAAAGATTCAGACCCATAGCTTGTTGCAATGTGGTGCATAAGATAATATCCAAAGTAATTGCCAATAGACCCAAACCCCTTCTTCCCACTCTGGTTTTTGTGGAGCAAACACGTTATGTGGAGGGCAGACAAATTCTCAATAACATCATCCAAGTGCATGAGGTGGTTTATTCATTGTTAAGTAATAGGAAGGTGGGAATGATTATGCAATTGGACCTAGCCAAAACTTATGACAAGTTGAATTGGACCTACATCAGGAAGGTCCTTGTAGCCTTTGGATTTGACCACAACTGGGTAAGGTGGGTTATGGCCTTGATGACTTCATCTAGCTTTTCAATTCTAGTTAATGGTTCTCCATCTAAGACTTTTCAACCTTTAAGAGGCCTCAGGCAAGGAGATCCTCTCTCCCCCTTTCTCTTCATCCTCATGATGGAAGGACTTGGTCGATCTACCAAGCATGCTAAAGAAGTGGGTACTATCCAGGGTCTCAGACTCTCCGAGACTCGATGGGCTTTGACCCATCAGCAATTTGTAGATGACACCATGCTTCAGGGCATCCCCACAGTAAAAGAGGTGCTAGTTTATAAACAAATCCTGAGTGATTTTACCATGGTAGCAGGTATAAAGGTAAGCCTCTCCAAATCTAAGATTTTCTTCTTTAATACTAATATTGCTATTGAGTGGAATATCTCCATAATTCTAGGCTTTCAAAGAGATGTGCTACCTTCCAAATACTTGGGAGTTCCACTAACTGACAAACCTCTGCACAAGAGTATTTGGGAGCCAGTGATTAACAAGATGTGGAACAAGACCCAGAAATGGACAATTAGATCTTTGAACTTGGTAGGCCGATTGGTGCTTACAAAATCTATCCTTCAATCAATCCCCATCTTCATGCTTTCAGCCCTTCCAACTCCAAAAGGAGTCTTGCATCAATTTAGAATCATTCAAAGAGACTTTATTTGGGGTAACGGGGAGGAGAAAAATAAATGGGCCTTGGTAGCCTGGGATACTATTTGCAGACCTAAAAACCACGGAGGTCTTGGTCTGGATGATCCAGAAGTGCTAAACAAGGTTTTAGGGGCAAAATTATGGTGGAGATGGGTAAAAGATCCAGAGGTTCAGTGAGCTCGTATTTGGAAAGAAAAATACGCTAGCAATTGGCAAAACAGTGACCTCGTAAGGATGTCTGGCATCATAAAAGGCTCCTACATATGGAATAAAGCGTGGGAGAATAGAAGCATAGTTCAAAAAAATAGTTTCTGGGAAATCGGAGTGGGAGATCTAACATTGTTTTGGGAGGATAAATGGCAACAAGAACCTATACTGCTAAGAGAGGACTTTGTCGATCTCAAGAATGACACTGACACCAATGGGCTACTTAGGGTAAAGGAATTTTGGGATCAGACAAGTAATGAAGGAAAATGACGTACCTGGAAGAATATGAATACAGGGATAACAGCCCCTTGAAAGCAAAAGCTTATACACTTCTAACAATGTTGGACCAAAGGAAAATACTGGTATCGGAGGATCATGACCAACTTAGATGGGGCAATAATAATAAGGCACCTTTAATCTTAATAAGGCAAAGCACTTAATCCTGGAGCTTGATTATAATGAATCGGATAGGTTTTGCAGAACCTATGGAGGCACCAAGGATGGATGAAAACCAAACTTTTCATATGGCTGGTACATCATAAGAAAATTCTTACTTGGGAGAACATTTGGAAGAGGGGTGTTCTGGGACCATCTAGATGTCGGCTTTGTGAGTCTCAAGGGGAAACAATGGAGCACCTACTCAATACCTACATATTCACCTCCAACTTGTGGGATGCTTTTGCCTTCATTTTTAGAAATACAGACAGGGACAAAGGGAGCATCACCAATACCCTTAATAACTGGAGAGGAAACTTATCTGATTATGAAATAATCAACAAAGCTTAGACTTTAACTCCAAGCTTCATAATATGGAATGTCTAGAAAGAAAGGAACAACAAAATCTTCAAAAATAAAAAAAAGTTCCTACCAGAGCATCATGGCTCAGATCAGATCAAGGAGACGGTGGGAACTTTAATGCAATCTTACCCAAAAAATCCCCCTTCAGAAGCTGATATGCAGATACTTCTTCAGTTGGGTATGCAGGGGCTTATTCCTCAGGGCATGGACATGAAGGTAAAGAAATTGGTCACTGAGAAAGACTTTTGGCATCCTCCCCCTCAGGGTTTTAGGAAATTCAACATAGATGGAGCCTCAAAAGGCAATCCGGGTATTGCTGGTTATGGTGGGGTGTTAAGGAATAAAAACAGATGCATCCATTTTGTTTATCATTGTCATCTGGGAAGAGCCACAAACAATATGGCAGAGCTAATAGCACTAGAACAATGTTTAGAAATCCTAAAGCAAGGCAATCTTCAGAACATCATAATTGAAGCTGACTTTGAGCTAATCATCAATTCGATTAAGAGAATCTGTTGTGGTTCGGCACCAGAAAAGGTCTCAAGGCACTAGAGGTTGCTTTAGGTCTTTCAAAGGATATAGTTCCACTTTCTGCACTTGAGAACCATAAGTTTCACTCATGTGTGAAGAACGTCCAATAAATTGGTGGACATTCTAGCTAATAAAGGGGCTCTCTACACCAAAAGCAGTGTCAAATTTAGATGGCAAGAGATGCCACAGGGTAGTTTGAGGGAGAATTGTCTCAATCAGGCGAATGAGGACTGAACGCTATATCAAAACAAAGTTGGTCATCAGCCGCAGAAACTGGGTCCAATATGAAGTGGTGTTTCAGAGGTGATTTTGCAATGGGGATGCAGGTCTCTGCTAGCTTTCTCGGCCCAGGAAAGCACGATCACAAGGGTCTTAGGTGGAAGTTGCTTAGCAGACAGTGATTCTCGGATGCTCGAACGACGAATATCAAGGGTGGTAAGAAGATTTCCTTCTTCCTTAGGATCAAGCGAATGAGGAGTAGGGGTGATGTGAAGGACCAGAGTCTCAGCTTTCTCAACCGACATGAAACCCTCTGCATTACTACCCGTGGTTTCAATACTGGCCATGGAGTGGTTTATGGTTTATCTTGCACCCTTAAAGCCAAGAGCGGTTTCTCTGAGTTGAGCGCAATTCCACTCACCACTCTACACGTGGCCAAGGTAGGTTCAGTGAGCTTGTATTTGGAAAGAAAAATATGCTTGCAATTGGCAAAACAGTGACCTCATAAGGATGTCTGGCATCATAAAAGGCTCCTACATATGGAATAAAGCGTGGGAGAATAGAAGCATAGTTCAAAAAAATAGTTTCTGGGAAATCAGAGCGGGAGATCTAGCATTGTTTTAGGAGGATAAATGGCAACAAGAACCTATACTGCTAAGAGAGGACTTTGTGGATCTCAAGAATGACACTAACACCAAAGGGCTACTTAGGGTAAAGGAATTTTGGGATCAGACAAGTAATGAAGGAAAATGGTGTACCTGGAAGAATATGGAATACAGGGATGACAGCCCCTTGAAAGCAAAAGCTGATGCACTTCTAACAATGTTGGACCAAAGGAAAATACTGGTATCAGAGGATCATGACCAACTTAGTTGGGGCAATAATAATAAGGCACCTTTAATCTTAAGAAGGCAAAGCGCTTAATCCTGGAGCTTGATTTTAATGAACCGGATAGGGTTTGCAGAACCTATGGAGGCACCAAGGATGGATGAAAACCAAAATTTTCATGTGGTTGGTACATCATAAGAAAATTCTTACTTGGGAGAACATTCGGAAGATGGGTGTTCTGGGACCATCTAGATGCCGGCTTTGTGAGTCTCAAGGGGAAACGATGGAGCACCTACTTAATAAATGCATATTCACCTCCAACTTGTCGGATTCTTTTGCCTTCATTTTTAGAAAGACAGACGGGGACAAAGGGAGCATCACCAATACCCTTAATAACTGGAGAGGAAACTTATCTGATTATGAAATAATCAGCAAATCTTGGACTTTAACTCCAAGCTTCATAATATGGAATGTCTGGAAAGAAAGGAACAACAGAATCTTCAAAAATAAAAATAAAAAAGTTCCTACCAGAGCATCATGGCTCAGATCTTAAGTCAGATCAAGGAGACAGTGGTAACTTGAATGCAAGCTTACCCAAAAAATCCCCCTTCAGAAGCTGATATGCAAATACTTCTTCAGTTGGGTATGCAGGGGCTTATTCCTCAGGGCGTGGACATGAAGGTAAAGAAACTGGTCACTGAGAAAGACTTCTGGCATCCTCCCCCTCAAGGTTTTAGGAAATTCAACATAGATGGAGCCTCAAAAGGCAATCCGGGTATTGCTGGTTATGGTGGGGTGTTAAGGGATAAAAACAGATGCATCCATTTTGTTTATCATTGCCATCTGGGAAGAGCCACAAACAATATGGCAAAGTTAATAGCACTAGAACAATGTTTAGAAATCATAAAGCAGGACAATCATCAGAACATCATAATTGAAGCTGACTTTGAGCTAATCATCAATTCGGTTAAGAGAATCTGTTGTGGTTTGGCACCAGAAAAGGTCTCAAGACACTAGAGGCTGCTTCAGGTCTTTCAAAGGATACAGTTCCACTTTCTGCACTTGAGAACCATAAGTTTCACTCATGTGTGAAGAACGGCCAATAAATTGGTGGACATTCTAGCTAATAAAGGGGCTCTCTGCGCCAAAAGCAGTGTCAATTTTAGATGGCAAGAGATGCCACAGGGTAGTTTGAGGGAGAACTGTCTCAATCAGGTGAATGAGGACTAAACGCTATATCAAAACAAAGTTGGTCATCAGCCGCAGAAACTGGGTCCAATATGAAGTGGTGTTTCAGAGGTGATTTTGCAATGGGGATGCAGGTCTCTGCCAGCTTTCTCAGCCCAGGAAAGCACGATCACAAGGGTCTTAGGTGGAAGTTGCTTAGCAGACAATGATTCTCGGATGCTCGGACGGCGAATATCAAGGGTGGTAAGAAGATCTCCTTCTTCCTTGGGATCAAGCGAATGAGGAGTAGGGGTGATGTGAAGGACCAGAGTCTCGGCTTTCTCAACCGACATGAAACCCTCCGCATTACTACCCATGGTGTCAATACCGATCGTGGGGTGGTTTATGGTTTATCATGCGCCCTTAAAGTCGGGAGCGGTTTCTCTGAGTTGAGTGCGATTCCACTCACCAATCTACATGTGGCCAAGGTAGGAGAGAGAATACTGCCCTCATCGGGCAATTATTCTCTGAGCTTATTGTTCATGCGATATGATCCTCCACTGTTGGATTTGGCGAGGATAATCAACGGCCATGATACGGCGTGCATGTTGGTGGGTCTGGGTCTTGAAGGGTGTCTGGGCGGGCCACTCACGCTTTGCTTTTTTTCTCTCCGCATAACTAAAATTGTGTTTAGCTAGGGGCATTTCTTTTTCGGATTTGGGTTACTTTTGCTCTATTGTATGGGTCTCTGGTTACTTCAACCTTTGGGTTAGGAAGTAAAACCTTAGACTAAATGGTTTAGCCTTTGGTTGTTTGTATTATATGTAAATTTCTCCTTTTGGTTATTTGGAATAGAAGGCACGACTCTTGCATTAGCAAAAAAAAAAAATTAAATAAAAAATTAATTTTCAAGTGATAACACTTTTCAACTTAGGAGTTGGTTTTATGTTTTCTATTTTCGATGGTACCAATAATTAAGACCATGGGTTCAAGTAACTAATAATTTTTAACTCTAAAAATAAAAATGATGCCACTCATAATGCCTCTTTTTAATTTGACGGTCAACTTTGGATAATTTTACATAATGATATTTGTTTTCAAAGTTGTGATATCAGCACTTTTTTATTTGGAGGTCAATTTATGTTAATTATACACAATGGTATTAGTCTTCAAAGTTGTGATTTCACAATTTTTTTATTTGAGGGTCAATTTTGGTTAATTTTCCACATCGATATTGATTTTCAAAAATCATGATTTTAACCCCATTTCAAAAGGTGGTGTTGCCAATAGCACAATTTTTTGAAATTAGGGTTGATTTTGCTACCAAAAAATATGAGGTATTTTTTGCTAGAGTTCATGTTTTAAGGTCATAGTTCTCATTAAGTTGGTAACTATGTTGGGAGCCCAATTAGTGTTGTTGGAAGCATGGTTAATATTGATGTCAACAAGTCAATAAGGTTGTGATGTCACCTTGATGTTTGCAAATGAGCTACAAGAGAAATGCAGAGGTGTCTGAAAAAGTGGTGTCTTGATGTTTGCGAGTGAGTTACAGGAGGTTGGACAGGTTCTAGAGGTGCCTAGCAAGATGATGTAGTATTATAGAAAACTTCTACGTTGAGCACCAATGATTTTCCTCAAATTATCTCATCTTCATTGGGAATCTAAATTACACAGATCGATGATTTTGAATCTTCGTGATGAGCCCCACTATTGCAGCAAGAATGTTGCAACTCCCAAGGCTACCAAATTTAATTATCAACTCAGTGTTCATACAAACTTAAGAGGCGTCGACACTATGTGTGTAGCATGCAATGTGTCCTTATTCTGTTTATTTGATGCAATGAAGTGAGTTGAGATGTGCAAGACCATTTTAAAAAAATTTTAAGGAAGGAAACTATTGAACTTAACTTTACAAGAAAGAAGCAATTGAAACTTTACTTTTCCTACTACATTAAAGAAACTCTAATCTATTTGTAGAAAAAAATGGAAAAGAAAACCCTAATTATGTTTTGCATAAATTAAATGACAGGAATGTAAACCTAGACTAGTTGCATGGAATCAAATGCAAGAAAGCAAAGTTATAGGGTAGGAGAGGGATGGGGAGAGGGGGGGGGGGGGGAGGGGGGCGCAAGGGTTATCATCACCCCAATTTATTTTATTTTTTAAATATTGTTTATTTTATTTTATAAATTTTGTTTAAAGTTTTTCTTCTAAACTGTTTTAAAATTTTGTTTTCTATATTTATTTTATTCCTTTTAAAAAAAATAATCGTATAATTTTTTAATGTTTAATTTGTTTTTTTCTAAAGAGATAAAATCTTGGTTTTTTGTAATTAAAAAATTTTGAAATTTTGTGTTTTGTTACCCCTTTTTCAAAGTAAAAAATATATTATTTTTCAAGTGATAACACTTTTCGACTAAGTTGGTTTTAAGTTTTTTTTATTTTAGATGGTACCAATAATTAAGGCCATGGGTTCAAATAATTAACAATTTTTAACTTTAAGAATAAAAATGATTCTACTGGTAATGCCTCTTTTTAATTTGACAAACAACTTTGGATAATTTTACATAATGATATTTGTTTTCAAAGTTGTGATTTCACAATTTTTTTATTTGAGGGTCAATTTTGGTTAATTTTCCATATCGATATTGATTTTCAAGAATCTTATTTCAAATAAATCATGGCTTTGACCCCATTTCAAAAAGTAGTGTTACCAGTAGCACGATTTTTTGAAATTGGGGTTGATTTTGCTACCAAAAAATATGAGGTTTTTTTGCTAGAGTTCAATTTTTAAGGCCATAGTTCTCATTAAGTCGGTAACAATGTTGGGAGCCCAAATAGTGTTGTTGGCAGCATGGTTGACATTGATTTAAACAAGTCAATAAGACTGTGATGTCGCCCTGATGTTTGCAAATGAGCTACAAGAGAAATGCAGAGGTGTCTGAAAAAGTGGTGTCTTGATGTTTGCGGATGAGTTATAGGAGGTTGGACATATTTTAGAGGTTCCCAGCAAGATGATGTAGTATTCTAGCAGAATTCAGGGTCGAGCACCTATGATTTTCCTCAAAATATCCCATCTTCATTGGGAATCTAATTTGCACAGATCGATGATTTTGAATCTTTGTGATGAGCCCCACTATTGCAACAAGAATGTTGCAATTCCCAAGGCTACCAAATTTAATTATCAACTTAGGTTTCGTACAAACTTAAGAGGCATCGACACTATGTGTGCAGCACGTAATGTGTCCTTCTTTCGTTTATTTGATGCAAGGAAGTGAATTGAGATGTGTAAAGACCATTTTGAAATTTTTTAAGGAAGGAAACTATAGAACTTAAATTTACAAGAAAGAAGCTATTAAGACTTTACTTTTCCTACTACATCAAAGAAACTCTAATCTTTTTGTAGAAAAAATGGAAAAGAAAACCCTAATTCTATTTTGCAAAAATTAAATAACAGGAATGTAAACCTAGACTAGTTGCATGGAATCAAATGCAAGAAAGAAAAGGCATATCATTGCATTCAAAGTAAACTCTAATCTATTTGCAAAAACCATCAAGTGCTCAAAAGAAATCAAATCAAGCTATTTATATGTTATTTAACTCATGAACATAATAGTAAACCCTACTTGCATATTTAAAGCTACAATGGTGGGGGGATGATGCACAAAGGGTCTTTGGTCTCTTCTAGTTGGATTCTAAGGCTTAGGGGACGTTTTAAGGTGATGGTAGATGAAAAATAGGCTTAAGAAGCAATTATGGCTGAGTTTTGATCAATTTTATGAAGTGTTACAAGATGATATAAGATTGCTAAAAGAAGCTACAGGATGCCCTGTATTGCTACAGGATTGCATCTTAAAGCATTCTAAAAACTCTATAAGTGATCTAAAGGTGGGGGAAGACTGTAGAAGGTTGGGAAAGAGTGTATAGGAGCTTTCCAATACTATACTTATTCAATAGTCCATCTTGCACAAGGAAAAAAGTTAAACTAATGGTCTCTTGTAAGCCTGTAATGTGAATTTATGTGCATAACAACTTGGAGGAGATTGTAGAAATATGGTAATAGAATTGCCACTGATCGAGAAATTTAATCTAATTCAAGAGATACAATTCGACTCTACTATTTTGTGGAAATTAATTCACAGTTGAGAACAACATTCGCAAACATGCATTAATCACATACACAAGTACACAGATTTATCTAGGGGAAACTAACTAGTAAAAACCCCTTAATCCTACTTGCATTAATCAGATGAATAGAGAATGTATTACAATTGCTTGCTCACTTTGAGTTCAACCTGCAAATGAATAATTGTTCTCTCTACTCAATGAAAATCTTCGACCCAAACTTAGTCAACTTCTGCCTCCACTTGAGCTCTTGTTTCCTTCCGCAAATCCGAAGGAAATTGACCCCTATTCTTTAGGAATTTCCTCCAAATTAATTGTGCAATTACCAAGGATTGATCATTGATTGCATGCAACATTTGTACACTCAATTCTAGTCTACAAATGATGTTACACTACCTTGGAATCTCCACCACAGTCGAGCAATTTGAATTCCTTGCAGGCATGAGTTATTTTTGGTTGAATGGTCACTTAACTGGATTGCTACAAATTAGCAATAAACACGTACAAACTAAACTCTAAGCTAACTCGAATTTATTGATTTAACTGAGTGACAAGAGCCATGTCACCTCCGTTAACTATCTACAGGTTGTCTATTGATGCAAAAATTTTGAATTTACTCAGTTATACCAAGGCTAAGTCAAATTCAGCCTTTCTTGCTACACTTCTCAATACTCTCTCTTAGCAAGAAAGGGATTTTCAACCACCCCTATACTACACCTTTGGAATTTGAAGTTCACTCTTGACAAAGCCTTTGCCAATATGTCAACATCTTGTTCCTCTATCGAAATGTATTGTAGAAACATTATCCTCCTCTACAGACAGTCCCATAAATGATGATACTATATATCTATATGCTTGGATCGATCATGAAATACCAGATTCTAAGAGAGCTTAATGCAACTATGATTATCACAATAGATCACAGTTGGATCCATACCTTGACCAAATAGTCCCACAAACATCTTTCTCATCTATATTGCCTCACATGTTTCTTGACTTGCAACCATGTATTCAACTTCTGCTAAGTTGAGCACCACAAACCTCTTCTTCCTATTGTATGAGGAAATTACTGTGGGCCTAACACTGAAAATTCCACCTGATGTAATATTTCAATAAGATGAACTCCCTGCCTAATCTACATTTGTGAAGCCACACAACTTCACTCCCTCTATCTGTTTGTACCATAATCCATATTGGATAGTGCCTCTAAGGTACTATAAAACATGCTTTGTTGTCTTCCAATACAATTTGGTTGGTCTAACCATAGGTTGGTTCAAATGGTTGACTGCATAGCACATATTTGGTCGTGTGTTCATAAGATACATCAGTGAATCCACTAATTTCATGTAAATCGTGGCATCAACCTCTTCACTTGATGTGGCATTCTCCTTCTTCTAGTTGGTTGCTAGAGGTGTCTCCATGGGCTTACAACTCTCCATGAAAAATCTATGCAGTATCTCGATGGCATATTTACCTTGAGACACAAACAATTCCCCATCACCTTGCCATACTTCCATCCCGAGGAAGTAGTTCATGAGACCCATGTATTTCATCTCAATTTCCTTTGCAAGGTTCTCCTTGCAACAATTGATCAGTTAAGACAATGATAAGTAATTTACCTTCTACCAAAATGTGATATAGGTTCGCATCTAGCAAGATAACTATCAATCCGAGTGTACCAAGATCAAGGTGCATGTTTGAGACTGTACAATGCTCGCCTGAGTTTGTACACATGAGATTCCAAATCAAATGTCTCAAAACTATATGATTTCATTATATACATTTCCTCCTCAATAATACCATTGAGAAATGTTTTTTTTACATCCATCTAGTGGATCTTCCACACCATCTGTGCAGCCAGTGCAAGAATTGATCTAATGGATGAATACCTTGCTACAGGAGCAAAGGTTTCCTCATAGTCAACTCCCTCAACTTGAGATATTCATTTGGCCACAAATATGGACTTATACTTCTCTATGTGTCCATATATTGCATGCTTAACCATGAGGATCCATCTCAAACCCACAACTGATTTATCTGCTAGTCTTGGGACCACTTCCAAAACATTGTTATTCATGATGGATTCATACTCTTCCACCATTGCATCAACCGAAACTGGTTTCTTAACTACTTCCTCAAAAGAGGATGGCTCAGTATATACAAGCCATTAAAGTCATTAGAGCCAAGTAGCTAGTTTACCTCTCAAGTGGCCTCCTTTACCTATGTAAATTTGAAGGAGCTCCCACATTCTCCCTCACATCCTACACCAATCTATCAGCTTCCCTGGTTCTTTTTCTACCTTCTCTAGATGGTTCTTCTTGAGTGGATGTCTCCACTATGCCTCCTCTCTACTCCTCCGTTTGTTTTTGCTCCACAACTTCCTGAGGATCCTCCTTTGGAGCTAAAAGCTCCTCTTCTGGTGGGATTTGCAACACCCTCTCAAGAGAGCATCTCATTACTTTCTCTTTATCAAACTTTACATCCCTTCGCACAACTGTCATTCTGAGGGAAGGTAAGTACACCCAGTAGTTGTGTGGAGTTTCAATGTAACCCACAAAAACTCCCAACTCTGTTGTTGGCTCAAGTTTCTTCCTTGAATCTTTAGAGACATGGCAGTAAACAAAGGCTCCAAAAATTTTGAAATGAGACACATCCAACTTTCTCCCCAAGAAAGCCTCCTCCGTTGTAATCATACCAAAAATCTAATGAGAACTCTGGTTCTACAAGTAGATTGTTGTGTTACATTCCTCTACCCACAAATGCAGTGGTAGGAGTTAGTCATGTAGCATAGCTCTCACAACTCCCACAATGCTTTGATTCTTCCTCTGAGCTACCCCATTCTATTGTGGGTTGTGAGGAGTTGTTATTCTTTTTGAATTCCTTCTTTGGCACAAAAGTCCTTGAAGTCATTTGAAACATACTTACCTCAATTGTCGCTCTTGAGAGCCTTCACCTTCTTGTTAGTTTCTTTCCCAACTAGTGCCTTGAATTATACAAATTTTGTGAATGTCTCATGTAGAAATTATGATGTATATTTGCAATTTCTCATGAAGTTTTAATCAAAACCACAAGACACAAACTACTCTACTGCTCTGCGGATATTAACTCATAATCTAAAACAAAAAACTTAGACATGAAATAGGAAATAAGGCACATGCAACAAGTATTTTTCTCGGGGAAAGAAAACCACTAAAAACCCCAATGCCTACTTGAATTAAACCAGAAGAAGAGAGGTGTATTACAATTACTTTACTCAATTGAGAATATCCTGCAAGTGCATAACCATCTCTCTACTCAGTGAAATGCTCTAACCTAGACTTAGTAAAAAAATTTCCTCTGCTTGAGCTCCTATTTCCTTATGTTTTTCCTTAGGAAATTAGGCCCCTATTATTTATTAAATTCCTCAAATTGATTGCGCAAATCCTTTAGGTTGATCCGTTGAGTGCATGCAACACTTGTACACTCAAGAGCAGTCTACAACTAATGTTACACTACCTTGGAATTTCCACCACTGTTGGGGAACACAGATTCTCTACATGCACTAGATATTTTTGGTCACTTGATCAGTTAACTGGATGATCACTGAGTATGACTGAAGTCCCACTCCACAACTAACCTTCCACTAGTTCCTCCAACAATTGGAACTAGTTTAACTGAAAGCAACTTGAGATAATTGACTTTGATTCCTACAAATTAAAAATCACACATGCTTAATTAAAATATAAATCCTCCAACTTGAATTTACTGAGTAAATTGGGTGACATAACCCATTTCACACAAGTTAACTGCATCCAAGTTGTTTTCTAATGTGGAAATGCAAGTTTTCTCAATTTAATCAAGGCAAAATCAAATTGCTAATTTCTTGCTGCATTTTTCAACACTCCCTCTCAGCAAGAAAGGGATTATCAACCACCCCTATCCTTCACCTATGGAACTCAAACTTCCCATTTGACAAGGCCTTTTTTAAAATGTCAGCGTCTTGCTCCTCTGTCGAAAAGTATTGCAACAACATTATCCACCTCTACACACAGTCCTGTAAATGGGGATACCAGGTATCTATATGCTTGGATCAATCATGAAAAATAGGATTCTCAAATAGCTTGATGCAACTCTGATTATCAAAGTAGATCGTAGTTGGATCCATCATCTGACCAAACAGTCCAAGAAGTATCTTTTTCATCCATATCACCTCACATGTTACTTGACTTGTAGCAATGTATTCTGCTTCTACTGAGCTGAACGCCATAGATCTTTGCTTCCTATTGTACCAGGAAGTAGTTGTGGACTCAACACTAAAAATTCCACCTGATGTACTCTTTCGGTCTAATGGACTCCTTTCCCAATCTACATCTGTGAAGCCACACATATTCACTCCCTCTATCCCTTTATACCATAGTCCAAACTAGGTAGTGCCTCTGAGGTACCGTAAAACATGCTTACTTGCCTTCTAAAATAATTTGGTTGGTCTAACCATAGCCTGGCTCAGCTAGTTGAATATATAGCACACATTTGGTCATGTGTTCACAAGATACATTAGTGAACCCACTAGTTCCTGGTAAATAGTAGCATCCACCTCTTCACCTGAAGTGGTGGTCTCCTTCCTCCAGTTGATCGCTAGAGGTATCTCCATGGGTTTGCAACTCTCCATGCGGAACATTTGTATTATTTCATTTTCATACTTGCCTTGAGAGACAAACAATTCCACATCATCTTGCCATACTTCCAACCCAAGGAGGTAGTGCATGAGACCCATGTCCTTCATTTCAAACTCCTTTGCAAGGTCCTCCTTGCAAGATCTCATCAACTGCTCATCACTAGTTAAAATTAAATCATCAACATATAAGACAATAATGAGCAATTTACCTTCTATCAAGATATGATAGAGGTTTGTATCTGCCTCACTTTTGTTGAAGCCCAAACTAGTGAGATTGATATCAATCCTAATGTACCATGTAGAATTTCCTGCAAATTCTCTACAAATCTACCTCTGAGATCTATGTAGAAAATCTGATTGTAGATTAACTCGATAATGCAATATACTAAAGCAAAATACTATAATGTACTTCTACAATCAATTTTGTGGAAGCTTAAAAGATTTGAGCAATATCAAGTTGAACACATATAACCAGAAGAAGAATCAATGCACATGAAACACATAAGAATACTCAGGGGAAAGCCTCAGCTAAAAACCCCACTATTTGTATTATCATACAAGGTGGAAATACATCAGCGTAATACAAAGCCTTATCTCTCACAACTAGCCAGCTCTCAATACAATCCTCCTGAATGCTCATAAGCAAATAAGGCTTCTCACAAACATTCTCCTCTACCCTCCAAGCCTCTTATTTCCTTGTGCAGTTTCTCCTTGGTAATCCTCCTATTACCAAGTGTAACACTGATCTCACACCCTGTAAAATTGCACAATCCTCAAGGAACCTTTTCTTGGCTACATGGATGAGTTTCCTTTATAGGAAAACACATGTAACTGATAGTAACCTGTCCTTGACATTTAGCTCAACTGGGTCTTTCTCATAATAGACATGCATGAGTTTCTGATGAGAGAATCTTCAGTTATCTGGAGTACACTTGTTGAGTGCATGCATGAATCAACTGACTGATAACTCACAATTAGTTCCTCAAATAGTTTGGAACTAATTTAACTAGACTTAACTCAGTCAACTGAGCTAACTAATTACAACTCAAATATAACTCAATCTTATCTCCTTAATTAATGGATAATCTCCTTAATTTAAGGGATAACTCTTGCATGACTTCAGAAAGACTTCTAACTTGAATTTCTCCAACGAATTTAATCCATAATAAATTAATTAATTATTTCCAAGTAGCTGGTGAGACTAAATTCAAATTTTAATTCACAATTTTAATTCAAGGACAAATTAAAATTGGAATATTCTTGATTCTATTGTTCTCCTTTCTTGTTGCTATTTTCAACACTCCCTCTCAACAAGAAAGGAATTCAACTCAATCTTGATCCTCACCCTTTGAAATATTCTGCATGCAACACTTCTCTCTAGTGTTGTAGCTCCAACAAATTCAAAAACAAAAAAAAAATATCCAACCTGAATCAGTATGATGCATCTGTCATCAAAGTCTCTGACTGCTATTGCCTCTGTCAACTGAAAACTTTGCGCTTTGGCTGACTCTGCATTTCTGCACTGTTTTCAATCCTTCTCTGCACTCTTTAGTATCTAGCTACTCCAGCCTCTGTCACTTTGATCTCTGACTTCATCAATCCCATTGATTCCTCCCGCTACTATGTACTTTGGGCTCTCGTAGCAAGGTATGGTCCATGAGATAAAACCTCTCAATGGACCTTACACAATTTCAGCTTTCTTGAGACTATTCACATCGCCCCACCTCACACCTGGAGGTATGGTTGCATGTGATCCCTCTACCCACTTCTCCAATTATGGCTCCTCCATAATTTTCTGAGACTTCTTCTCGGACTGCATGTTGAGAGGTAATTTACTCTCCCTCTCAACCATCAAGTCCCTAACATTTGTTTTGCTCCTCAAGGCTTTGCATGCATCTTGAACCTCAAGAGCATACAGGTTCTTAATTCATGAACTGATCTATTTCACCTGTCTCGTGGTGATGTGTCTAAGGAAAACCTTTCCCTTACTAAAAAACACATCATAGCCATGGTCTTCCAATACCGCAACCAATACCAAGTTCTTCTTCAGTCCAGGCACATACTTCACATCTATCAAGGTGATAGAAGCTCCATGATCCCTCTGAAAAGCAACTGTACCCACTCCCGAAACACTATACCTTTTGTCGTCACCCATCTCTATGTGTATTTTGATGTCATTCTCCTCCAAGGCACTGAATAAACTTTTATCATCGGTCATGTGGAATGAGGCTCCACTATCAAGAAACCAACCACAACCCATCATCGATGACACAATGCATGTGATGAGAGTAAAGTCCATTTTGAACTGAGAGGCTAATGCCTCACCTTCCGATCCTTTCGAGGATCCCTTCTTGGACTTCTTCGATGGGCAATTAGTCGCATAATGCCCCATCTCATGACAATTAAAGCATCTCACTTTAGACTTGTCAACCTTCTTCCTTCCATGAGAAGAATTCGATTCAGAATGGGATGCATTCCCCTTCCCTTTCCTTGCCTTACTTTCTAAGGCTAGATTTTCTTCATCATCCTTGGATGAAGAACCATCTCATGTGCTCCTCCTAATCTCCTCCTGCATTAGATCAGACCACAGTCGTTCCCAATCCGGCAGTTTCTCCCTTCCATTCACAGAGTCCTGGTAGCTATTCCAGCTCTTTGGAAGGCCAAGGAGAGCAAGGCTCGCAATATCATCAGCAGCAGTAGTTATTCCCACACTGCTAAGCTCATCTCTGCAAGTGGTGAGCTTGTTCAGATATGTGGAAATAGTATCACAGTTCTCCATCTTGATTCTTCGAAGCTTATCCTTGAGTGCTAATTTCCTCTGGTCGCTACTGTTCTGGTAGAGGTCCTTCAATGTCTTCCACATTGAATATGGAGTATCCTTCCCATGGAGACTCGAGACAATATGGTCTCAAACTCCCTCAAGGATGATCTGTCTCACCCTCTCCACACACTTCTTCCATTCAGCCAACTCTTGTGCATTAGTTCAGCCTGGCTTTGGGATTTCTTGATCAATGAAATCCTTCAAGCCATTGTCTTCTAATACAACCTCCATGCAATCTTTCCATGCTATGTAATTCGATCTGCCTTCCAAGGCATACTCAGTCTCAAGCCATAGAACACCATTGGCCAACCTTGAAGTATGATAAGAATTTGATTTGCACCTGCAACCCCGAACTTCAAACTTCGAATTCTCTTCTTCATATACGGTTCAATGCTCTAATAAACCTGGCTTTGATACCATGTATAATTTCCTGCAAATTCTCTACAAATCTACCTCTGAGATCTATGTAGAAAATATGACTATAGATTAACTCAATAATGCAATATACTAAAGCAAAATACTATAATCTACTTCTACAATCAATTTTGCGGAAGCTTAAAATATTTGAGCAAGATCAAGTTGAACACATATAACTAGAGGAAGAATCAATGCACATGAAACACATAAGAATACTTAGGGGAAAGCCTCAGTTACAAACCCCACTATTTGTATTATCATACAAGGTGGAAATACATCAGAATAATACAAAGCCTGTTATGAAACCAACTCAAAAAGATAGAAAAGATAGATCAACGCCTTAAAATTCAGCCTCTTCGAGGGGGAAACCTCCTTTACATTACATAAATGAACAATTCTTGAATGATACAAATGAAAAGACCTCCTTTCTATATATAGGAGTCTAAGGGGTCATAACATAACCAGAGCCGACATAACAATAATAATGTAAGGGCACAATAATAATAATAGCGGACTTCTATGGGGCACAATAGTAACAATATGGGCACTACATGGGTACATCAATATAATAAGTGGTTTGTACTAATAACAATAAGGGGTTACACTAGTAGTATAGGGGCCTAACAAAGCCTTATCTCTCACTGCTAGCCAGCTCTCAGTACAATCCTCCCGGATGCTCATAGGCAAACAAGGCTTCTCACAAACCTTCTCCTATACCCTCCAGGCCTCCTATTTCCTTGCGCAGTTTCTCCTGGGTGATCCTCCCATTACCAAGTGTAACACTGATCTCGCACCCTGTAAAACTGTGTAATCCTCATGGAACCTTTTCTTGACTGCATAGATGAGTTTCGTTTACAGGAAAACGCATGCAATTGATAGTAACTTGTCCTTAACATTTAGCTCAACTGGGTCTTTCTCATAATAGACATGCTTGAGTTTCTGATGAAAGAATCTTCAGTTATCTGGAGTACACTTGTTGAGTGCATGCATGCATCAACTAACTGATAACTCACAATTAGTTCCTCAAACAGTTTGGAACTAATTTAACTGGACTTAACTCAGTCAATTGAGCTAACTAATTACAACTCATATAACTCAATATTACCTCCTTAATTAAGGGATAATCTCCTTAATTTAAGGGATAAATCTTGCATGACTTCAAAAAGACTTCTAACTTGAATTTCTCCAACTAATTAATCCATAATGAATTAATTAATTATTTCCAAGCAGCTGGTGAGACTAAATTCGAATTTTAATTCAAGGACAAAGTAAAATTGGAATATTCTCGATTCTATTTTTATCATTTCCTATTGCTATTTTCAACAGACCAAGCACGAGGTGCTTGTGTGAGACCGTACAACGCTCGCTTGAGTCTGCGCACATGAGACTCCCAATCAAAAGTCTCAAAGCCATATGGTTGCTCAATATACACCTCCTCAATAACTATATTGAGGAATGTTTTTTTTACATCCATCTAGTGGATCTTCCACCCCATCTGTGCAATTAGAGCAAGAATTGTTCTAATGTATGAGTATCTTGCTATAGGAGAAAATGTCTCCTCATAGTCAATCCCTTCAACTTGAGAGTACCCCTTGGCCTTGTACTTCTCTATGCTTATGTTTTCTACCTGCTTTACCTTGACGATCCATCTTGAACCCACAATTGATTTATCTCCTGGTCTTGGGACCACTTCCCAAACATTGTTCTTTACAATGGATTTGTATTCCTCCACCATTGCATCGACGCATATAGATTTTATCTATTGCTCCCTAGAAAGAGGATGGCTCAATCTCTACAAGCTTAGTCATTAGAGCCATGTAGTTAGTGAACTAATCTGGTGACCTTCTCTGCTTGTGCTAATTTGAAGCAGCACCCACATTCTCCTTCACATCCTGCACAAGTCTCTCAACTTCCATGGTTCTTTTCATGCCTTCTCTGGAAGGTCTGCTTGAGTAGCTGTCTCCACTCTCTGCTCCTCAATTTGTGTTTCCTCCATAAGTTCTTGAGGTTCCTCCTTTGGAGCTAAAAGCTCCTCTTCTAGTGGGATTTGAAGCTCCCTCTTAAGAGAGAAATACATGGCTTTATCTTCATCAAATTTTGCATCCCTTCACACAACTGTCATTTTGATGGATGGAAACTACACACAGTAGTTTTGAAGAGTTTCTATGTAACCCACAAATACCCCCAATTCTGTTGTCAGCTCTAGCTTCTTCATTGATTCTTTGGAGACATGGCAGTAAACAGAGGCTCCAAAAATCTTGAAGTGTGACACATCCGACTTTCTCCCCAAGAAATCCTCCATTGTTATAAACATGTCCATAATCTGATGACTCTAGTTCTGCAAATATATTGTTGTGTTGCATGCCTTTTCCCACAAGTGCAGAGATAGCCCTTAGTCATGAAATATCGCCCTCATTGCTCCCACAATGCTATTGTTCTTTCTCTCAGCCACCCCATTCTGCTGTGGGTTGTGGGGTGTTTTCAGCTCTCGTCAAATGCCTACTTTTGAACATAATTTTTTAAATTCATTCAACACGAACTCACCTCCATTATCTCTCCTCATAGCCTTTTTCTTATTTACAGTTTCTTTCTCAACCAATGCCTTGAATTCTACGAACTTGGAGAATGTCTCATCTTTCTTCCACATGAAGAAGATCCAGCACTTCGTCAGAA
Organism: Pinus taeda; assembly: GCA_000404065.3. Lineage (NCBI taxonomy): Eukaryota > Viridiplantae > Streptophyta > Pinopsida > Pinales > Pinaceae > Pinus > Pinus taeda. The sequence goes on from APFE031074577.1 coordinate 112,313, forward strand.
ATCATCAATAAAAATGACAAAATATTTGTGTCTGGAAGTGGAGGCCACCGAGAAAGGTCTATAGACATCACAGTGGAACCTTTCAAGGACTACATGTGCTTTGTTGTCTTGATCATGGAATGCGGATTTTGTGTACTTTCCCAAGTACATCCTTTGCATACATCTTGTTGCTCAAGTGCTCCTTTGGGGAGGCTTGTGGTTATTTGTCACATGATCTTCAATGTGCCATGATGCAAATGACTAAGTCTTATGTGCCAAAGTTCACCGATATTGCGTCTTTTCACCTTCTCTACCTTTGTGCTTAATGCAACATAATCTTCCACATTTAGCTTATACAAGTTCTTCACACAAACCCTGATCTGCTTCACGTGCCCCATGGCTATGTGTCTCAGGAATTATTTCCTTTAATGAAGGTCACATCATAACCATGGTCTACCAAAACTACAACATAAGCGAGATTTTTCTTTAGGCTAAAGATGAACATGACATCCTTGAGCCTGAGGGGGGAGCCTGACTCCCTCTGAAAGGTGATTGTACCAATATAGGTCACACTATACCTTCCGTTGTCCCCCATCTTGATGTGCATCTACAAATATTTTTCTTCCATTTCACTAAAAATGCCTCTACACCATGTCATGTGGAAAGGCACAATTGATTCCAAGTACCACACGCCCCCCATCATTGTGTTGGCCATGCATGCAATGAGGGTAAAGTAAGGCTTGAACTGTGAAGCCAAGGATTCACCTGATGCTCCTTTTGGGGTCTTCTTGCTTGCCTTCTTGTGTGTACACTTCATGGCATAGTGCTCGAATTCATGACAATGGAAGCATTTAATTTTGGACAAATCTTTCTTCTTGCCCCCTTGACAAGATTCTAGTTTGGATTGATATTTCTTCCCTTTTCCCTTCTTTTCCTTTCCATCCAATGCACAGAATTATTCATCCTCACGCTTGGATGAAGTCCCATCTTTAGTATTCCACCATATTTCCTCCTATACCAAATCCGACCATAAGCGTTCCCAATTCAATAGCTTCTCCCTCCCATTTACTGAACCTTGATACCTATGCTAAGTCTTGGGAAGGTCCAAAAGGGCTAGGATAACCAAGTCTTCTTCAGGGATAGTAACGTGACCTCACTAATTTCATCAAGACATTGTGTAAACTTGCTCATATACTCTGGAATTGTGTCATTCTTCTGCATCTTGATACTTCGAAGTTTATCTTTGAGCGCCAGCTTCCTGTAGTCACTATTATTCTCAAACAATTTTGTTAGTGATTTCCACATTGCGAACAAAATTTATTTTCTGTGGATATTTGAGATAATGTGATCCTGTACTCCTTCCAATATTATTCTCCTTGCCTTGGCTACATATTTATTCCACTTAGAAAGGTTTTGGGCATCAGATTCTTATGGTTTTGCAACATCTTACTTGATGTATTCTAGCAATCCATTGTCATCCAATATCTCCTCCATATGATCCTCCCATGCAACAAAATTAGAGGTGCCTTCCAATCCATACTCTAGACTTACTCCATTGAAGGCCATCTTTTGTGCTCTGAAGAAATCTTGTTGCACATAGCTCCAAAATCAAACCTCCTGAGAACAACTTCGAATTCCTGCTCTAATGTGAATCTTGTTCTGATACCATGTAGAAATTACAATGTATATTTGCAACGGCTCGTGAAGTTTTAATCAAAATCACAAGACACAAACATACTCTATTTCTCTACGAACATTAATTCACAATCTAGAACAAAATTTTTAGACATGTAATAATAAATAACACATATGCAACAAGTATTTTTCCTAGGGAAAGAAAACTACTAAAACCCTAATGCCTGCTTGCATTAAATCAGAAGAATAGAGATGTATTACAATTTCTTTGCTCAACTAAGAACACCCTATAAGTGAATAACCTATCTCTTTGCTCATTGAAAGGCTCTGACCCAGACTTAGTCAAATTTTTCCTCTACTTGAGCTCCTATTTCCTTGTGTTGTTCCTTGAGAAATTAGTCCCCTATTATTTAGGCAATTACTCAAATTGATTGTGCAATTCCTTTAAGCTCATCCTCTGACTGCATTCAACACATGTACGCTCAAGACTAGTCTACAACTAATGTTGTATTGCCTTGGAATATCCACCACAACTAGGGAACTCGAATTCTTTACATGCACTAGCTATTTTGGACTGATTGATTAGTTAACTGGATGATCACTAAGTTTGACAAAATTCCTATTGCACAACTGACCTTCCACTAGTTCCTCCAACAGTTGGAACTAGTTTAACTGAAAGCAACTTGAGATAACTAACTTTTATTGCTACAAATTAGCAATCACACATGCTTAATTGAACTCTAACTCCTCCAACTTGATTTACTGAGCAAAATGGGTTAACTACATCCAAGTCATTTTCTAATGTGGAAATTCAAATTTTCTCAATTTAATCAAGGCAAAATGAAATTGGGAATTTCTTCTTGCATTTTTCAACATCTCACCCTTCTTCCACATGAAGAAGACCCAACACTTTCTTGAGAAATCATCAATAAAAATAACAAATTACTTATGTCTGGCAGTGGAGGATGTCGAGAAGGGTCCACAAACATCAGAGTGGACTCTCTCCAAGATTGCATTTTCTTTGTTGTCTCGATCATGGAATGTGGATTTTATAACATACCCAAGGTACAACCCTTGCAAATATCATGTTGCTCAAGTGATCCTTTAGGGAGCCCGGTGGTTATTTGTTGCATAATTTTAAGGGTTCCATGGTACAAATGGCCCTATCTCCTTTTCTAGAGTTCATCGACATCGCAACTCTACACTTTCTTTGCTTTACTGCTTAATGCAACACAATTTTCTACAATTTCTTCACATGAGCTCTGATCTACTTCACCTGCCCAGTAGCTATGTGTCTCAGAAAGGCTTTCCCTTTACTGAAAATAACATCATAGCCATGGTCTTCCAAAACTGCTACAAATATGAGGCTATTCTTTAGGCCTGGTACAAACATAACGTCTTTGAGGTTAAAATGGGATCTTGACTCCCTCTTAAAGGTTACTATACCAATCCTGATAGCATTATACCTTTCATCGTCCCCAAGCTGAATACACATCTAAAGATCTTTCTCCTCCTAGTCACTGAAAAACTATCTACACCCTCTCATGTGGAACGAGGCACCTGAGTCTAAGTACCACACATCTTTGAGGTGAAGAGGGGATCTTGACTCCCTCTTAAAGGTTACTATACCAATCCTGATAGCATTGTACCTTCCGTCATCCCCAAGCTCAATATGCATCTAGATATCTTTCTCCTCCAAGTCACTAAAAAACTATCTACACCCTGTCATTTGGAACGAGGAAATTGAGTCCAAGTACCACACACTCCCCATCACAGTGTTGGCTATGCATGTAATCAGGGTGAAGTTTACCTCAAACTGTGAAGCCAATGCTTCACTTGCTATTCCTCTTGAGTTCTTCTTGTTATACTTTTTATGTGGACACTTTGTAGCATAGTGACCGAATTAATGATAATTGAATCATTTTAGTATTTATTCTTGCCCCCTTTGTTGGATTCTGGTTTAGTTTGAGATTTCTTCCCTTTACCCTTCTTTCTCTTTCCAACCAGTTCAAAATTGTCTTCATCATCTCCCTTGGATGAACTTCCATCTTTGGTATTTTGCCTGATTTCTTCTTGTACAAAATCGGACCATAAGCGTTGCCAATTTAATAATTTCTCCCTCCCGTTCATTGAGTCATGGTAGCTATGCCATCTTTTGGGAATGCCTAGAAGAGATAAGCTCATGAGGTCATCTTATGCAGCATTAATACCAACCCCTCCAAGCTCATCTTGAACTTGTGTAAATTTGGTGAGATACTGCGAAATAGTATGATTCTTCTACATCTTAATGTTTCAAAGTTTGTCTTTGAGGGCCAATTTCCTACGTTCACTATTATTCCCAAATAGATTAGTTAGTTTCTTCCACATCGTGAAAGGAGTTTCTTTCCCATAGAGATTTGAGACAATGTGGTCTCTCACTCCCTCCGGGATTATTCTCCTCGTCTTGGCTACATCTTTCTATCATTAGGCTAGGTTCTGGTCATCAACTGATCGTGGTTTTGGAAGGCTTGTCTTAACATATTCCAACAATCCATTGTCATCAAGCACTTCCTCCATGCAATCCTTCCAAGCAATGAAAATTGAGTTGCCTTCTAAGGCATACTCTAATCTTAGTCCATTAAAGGTCATTCTTGCAACTCTCAGGAAATCATGCTACACTGAAGCTGCAAATTTGAACCTCCTAAGGAACAAGTTAGAAATTCTTGTTCTAATGTGAATCCTTCTTTTATACCATGTATAAATATGGTGATATAATTGCAACTGCTCAAGAAATTTAATCCAAATCAAGAGACACAATTCTACTTTAATGCTCTGCGGAAATTAATTCACAATTTAGAGCAACATTCGCGAACATGGATCAATCACATACACAAGTACAAAAATTTATCTAGGGTAAACCAACCGTTAAAACCCCCTTAAGCCTACTTGCATTAATCAGATGAATAGAGAGTGCGTTACAGTTGCTTTCTCGCTCTGATCTCAAGCTGCATGTTAATAACTATTCTCTCTATTCAATGAAAATCTATGACCCAGACTTAGTCAATTTGTGCCTCCACTTGAGCTCCTATTTCTGTGCGCAAATCCTAAGGAAATTGGCCCTTGTTCTTTAGGAAATTCCTCCAAATTGATTGCACAATTCCCAAGGATTGATCATTGATTGCATGCAACACTTGTACACTCAATACTAGTCTACAACTGATGTTACACTACCTTGGAATCTCCACCACATCTGAGCAATTCGAATTACCTACATGCATGATCTATTTTTGGATGATTGATCAATTAACTGGATGATCTCTGAGTTAGATTATTGTCCCACTACACAACTGACCTCCAACTAGTTATATTAATTGTTAGAACTAGTTCAATTGATTACAAGTACAAATAATTGAACTCGACTGCTACAAATTAGCAATCAACACATGCAAACTGAACTCCTAGCTAACTCAAATTTACTAAGCTAACTAAGTGACAAGAGCCATGTCACCTTAGTTAACTACCTCCAAGTTGTCTCCTAATGTGGAAATTTTGAATTTACTAAATTTGACCAAGGCTAAGTCAAGTTGAGCCTTTCTCGCTACACTTCTCAACAGAGATGGGAAGAAAGGCGCTGAAAGAGATGGTGTTAGTGATAGAAGATGATTCTACACTTTTCCTCTGAACCAATAGATCTAACCTACACACAAAATGATTATTCAACTAACAAAGACATAATGACTTAAAGGACTACTAAAAGGTTGATTACAAAAATTCAAAATGCAAAGGAAAGGATGAGTTGAATTTAAACTAGAATCTAACTATTGCATGAAAGAAAGAATATATTTTTGTGCTTGTCTACATAGGGCAAGACTATATTTCTCTGCTTGTCTACACAAGGCCTACAACTAATATTCTCAAGAGGTCCGACTGATCAACCAACAGAGACAAAAAATTTCATATAAATAGATTTGGGAAAGTTTGAGCTCGTAATTTGGTCTAGGAGTGCAAATGCCTAAGCTAATCAAGTCCATTAACTCGTGCCAAAATTCAGCGGAAATTTATTACTAAAAACCATAAATTTCATAACAGTGAGCTAGTAAGCTGATCTAAGCATCGAAATGCCTAAGCTAATAAAGGGAAAATGTTATGGGGTGAATTTTGTTATTAAGTGGGTTGTTATTAGACTTCATTCCAAGTGGATTCAACTCGAAATAAGCTCATTAACACGTGCTAAAATTTAGAAGAAATTTATTACTAAAACCATAAATTCTAGAATTGCGAACTAGTAAACCAATCTAAGTAATTCAATGATGGATATGAATTTGAAAAGCTATCCTAAGGATGCATCATGGTTGTGACTCTACAAATTACCTTAAAAATAACTCACTTTAATCATTTAACCAATATAACCTGCAAAAAATGAAGCATGTGTTGATGGTGCTGGAAATTCATCAACCAAGGGGGTCTCCCCGATATGAAGTCCCAATTAGAGCTCACACTATTTGGAGTACGAGCCCCAACTGGAAATACAGTCAGTCGCCATTGTATTTATGTGTTTTCCTTGGCTGCAATTATTAACATAAGAGGTTATACATACATTCTTTGAAACAAGCAAGCCGACACTGTGAAGCATACAATTCCAATGTATATAAGGTACTTTCACAGCAAGAAGAGAGAGAGTAACAAGATAACAACATACATTCAACAAGTAACAACGCACATTCCATAAGATACATACCAAATCCAACCAAATATTTCATTTCCATTAGTATGTGTTAACATGAACATACACCACAAATAATGAAATAATAGCCTCGCAATCGTTGATTACATATGCATGAAAGTGTGCCGAATCTATGAGATTCATATATTATGTGAAACTCCCAAGATATACAAGTAAAATGTTGCCACACTAGCCCCAATAGTGGAACATTAAGTCACTACTTGCTCCTCCAAAGAAAGATATTCTCTCATATGCCAAGCTAGAGAAGCCAATGTGAGAAGTTCAAGTCCCAAAAGTCCCTTTGATTGTGTTACGAGGGTGTATTTATAATAAATAAGGTGACTCTCCACCTCCCATGTGACTCTTGACCTCCCTCATGACTCTTGAGCTTCTACAATGACCTTTCAAATTCTTACAGGACCTTTGATCTTTTATATGACTTTAGAACTCACTAGTGACTCTTCATATTCCATCTGGGACCCTTGTTCTTCCACACATTTTACATTTCCTCATTTTAGACAATACAATAATTGGAAATTTGCCATTCGGATCATCCACAAGATGCTCATAATATTGTTGATGATCTGAATCACAAATTTCCAAATGACAACCACGGAAGCTTAAAATCTAACAAATACAAAAATTACATTCCACATGTGATGTGGAAAGACACATTAACACATATGAAATTGTGATGACATTTGTACAAGTCATGACTTGGAAATGATCATATGGAACTTCATGATGATGTGGCAATGCCAAACTCTTCTCTTTGACGTTATCTTTGTGTCTTAATGGAAGATGTTGGATGTTGTTTCTCTTCCTCCTCCAAAAGGCTTGAAGATATGGAGTCTTCATTATGATCTTGATCTTTCATTTTTTGTCACAATCTAGTGTTCCTTGACCTTCTTGTTCAATGGTAAGCTAGTCTTCATAGCTTCATAAATGCCTTCTCACATAATCTCCTTCTCCTCATTTCTGAGCATCATCTTGTCATGTCAAGGTATAGTACCTGTAAATGAAATTCACTCATGAAAAGATGACATTAGTCTAGAAATGTCCTAGTATAACCTCCTTCATGAGAATCATTAATTGACCTGAAACTGAGTACTGGACCGGGAGGGAGGCTCAGGGATTGCACAGTGCAAATTTTCCAGAGAACATGAGTGAGGTACTGAGGCTTGCAACTATGATATGTGTAAGAACTAGAGGCATGAGAAGCAAGAATGCACAATTGAGAATCACATAGGTAGGCTTTCCCACTATAACTACGCAATGCATAGTTGAGGGGAGAGAATGGGCAACTGGATTGCGTAGTTATGTAGTTCAAGGACACAGAGAGACAAATTGTTGACTGAAACTATATAACACGCAAAAGGAGGTTGAATGGGAGGCAGAATTGCATAGTTTTGGGGAGCAACAGGCATTTCTTGAGCATTGTGACTGCGCAAAACGTAGTCCTTGGAGGTAGTGATTATGCATTGTGTAGTTCCAAGACACTAGATAGGTTAAGTGAGGCCTAAGATTGCGCAATACGTAGTTCAATGAGGCAAACTGGAGGGAGTTTGATCGAGGAAATATCATCTTCGGAAAATTTCTAAGTATGGGACTAGAAAGCAAAGAGATGGGACCAAAACATTACTTGAACATGATCACACACTTATAGACAATCAACCACTCAATAATGAAGCATATACCATCCAAAATCAACATGTCCTCATTGAATTGACAACAAAATGACACTTACCTCCAAGTGCGACACTTAAGATACACTTTGCGACACAAGTGATGACACTAGTGAAACAATTCTGAAAACTTAGGGAATGTGCCTAATGCATGTCTCTATGATAGATAGAACACAAGAGTATAACACATTGCATCAAGGCTACCCTATTACTAGATGTGACACTTGCCTTACCAAAAGACGACACTTGTGACAGTAATAAAAGGTGAAAACGACACTCGCAAAAACTAAAGAAAGTGAAAGTGACACATGCTATAGTGAAGAGAACACAAAAGTGCCACTTGTAGAAGTGAAAGAAAGCAAAAATGACAATTCCTTTTAGGATGGAAAACTACATTCTTTTCAATCTCTTCCCATTCTCTTTGCTCTTCTATATGTTCCTTGTTTTCTTGCAAGCCCAATAGTTCCTCTTCTATATTTCCCTCTGAAGTATTTTCCTTCTTCTCCCTTCTACTTCTCTTTTGTGGCCTAGATGATGTCCCAATGGCCTCTAGAGTCCTTTGTTTTATTATTTGTGTCACAATAGGCTTGCTTGGGTCTTCCATTGTCACAACAGGCCTAATTAGATCTTCCTTAGGCACTCTTGTTTTGGTTTCTAGTTTAGTTTGTGTCTCCTCTTCTTCTTCCTCTTCCTCCTTAACTTCTTTTTTATTTCCTTTTTATTTTGGCTCTTCTTCCTCTCCTTTATCCTCTTATGCTTCTTCTTCAACGTCTTCTACAGATCCTTTCTATGTGGCTCCTTGCCCAAGTTCTAATTGAGCTTGTTCTTGGGTTCCTATGAAGGATTCCATGTCCATGTCCACAAAGTCAAACCAAGTTATAAGGTTTTTAATGTAATCCAGAGCATCCATTACTATTAATCTAATGAGCTCATGGTCTTCCACGTATTGATGTTTCCCTCCTCTTACCTTTTGGCTTATCCTTGTGATGGACTAGAAAAGAAAGTGAGGAATGCTCAATCTATCTTGGATGGGAAAATTTATTTGGAACCTTAGCTAGTAGATCATCTTAAACTAGTAGGCATATACAATGCTAAGTCTTCCTTCACAAGATATGTACTTCAAAACATGGTAGGCTACCTCATCCCAGGGATAGGGTAAGTTTTCTCTCCTAACCCCATTTTTGTCCTCAATTGGTTGTCCTTTAGGGAGGAAAAATGTCTTCTTGGTTGTGACGGCCTTTGTCCTCTCTTCCTTACTCCATCTTACTCCTAGGGGAAATGTGGTCACTTTGTTGATAATTTCATCATTTAAATGGATGACGAGTCGCCTTACAATGATAGTAGCACCATCTTCTCCTTGAGAATGGAGGCCTACATCAAATTCCTGAGTAATCTCATCATTAAAACCCTTGAAGTTTTCAAAGAACCCTAACCATTGATGATTGACAAAGAGAACTATGACAACAATATGTCAATGAAATTTTGATGAATTTGTGGTTAATTCTACTCCAGCCTTTAATACCAATTTCCAAAGTTTTCAAGTCAATTGTCCCTCTTTGCTACAAGTTTCATATTTTTCTATGAGTTTATGGTTTTTAGGATAGAGGTGAAAGAGACAATCTTGTCTACAATGCTTTGAAGAGGGTATATTTCATGATTATCTCAAAATAATTGCATTTCCCTTTTTCTTATCATGCTAAATTCAAAAGAAACATCCAAATTTCATTTTTCTTTTCATTCCTAAGATTTTATCAAAAATTTGCTATAGGATGTACTATTGAAAAATTGAAAAGTTTTGCAGGCTTCTTGTCTCCAAGTGTTAAGGAAAAATATGTACTTAGCCTCCTTTGGATGTCTTCTTCGAATTCTGAGGTATATGGGATGAAATTGCTCAAAATCGAGCTTGTTTGCAACTCTTTTCACTTTCATGTATCACCTGGAAATGATCTTATAACACATTGTCTCAATCCAATAACACATTGTGTCAATCTTGTAGTAGTTACCTACAGGTCCTATAGCTCCTCTATAATAGCCTATGAAAGCAATAACTCGGGCAGGTTGTCCTATAGCAGTGGTGGAATGCATCCTTAGCTTAAAATACAATTTTTTTATGAGTCAAATGAGGCTTGGGGCCCATTTTAAGTGATTAGTGATTGTTTGGGCTCAGTGCACTGTATGAGCTGGTTCTCACTAACCACCTTCACATACAAACCTCGACGATGAAGAGGTACATAGGCCCACCCTTCAGAGTCATCACCCCCTTTTTTTGTCTTTTTCTTTGCACATATAATGGATAAAGGAGATGGTTGCAGTTAACTGTCAAAGGTGGACGAGAACACTGACCCATCCTTAGCTTATAAAACCTCATCTCTCATGCATTGATAACATTTTTTAAACTAAGAATGTGCTCGGAAGGAAGGGTTAGGAATGTGCATACCTAAGCCTACCTAATGATGCTCATGTCATTCTGTTGCAACTGATGATTATATCATTTGATGCTTGCATGAGGTTGCTAGAACATGGACGAGACAACATGAGTTCCCTTTGAGATTCAATTTGTTGTCTTCATTGATTCGTTCATTGTCTTGAAGAATGGTTTTAATGATATTTGTTGATTGAATTTATTTAACTCTGTTGATAGAAAATAGGTGCCATTGTGGATCAAATATTGTTGTTGTTTGTTGAACAGGGATCTTGGAGCAATCTGCAGGAGATCATGAAGTTACTCAATGTAACTACCCTGGTTAGAAACTCATGTAAAATAAATAAATACCACAGATGATGGGACACATATTAAAAGTTGAATGGTGGGCAGGACATCCTAGTGGGTGTTCATTTGGTTGTTTATGGCTAAGGCAATGGCTAAGGCTTTGGAAAGGCAAAATGGCATTTTTGGCACATTTATTTATGAAAATAATGGAAATTCGGAGAAAGGAAGGTGAAAGGTCACAGGTTGCATGTAAGGAGAAAATTGAAGGAAAATAATGGAAAATGAAGAAAATAGACGCCTCATTAATAAAAAGGATTTTGAGGATTAGTGGGCAATCTTGGTCAGTGTTAACCTTTTTTCAATTTAGTGTTGGAGCTCTCTCTCATTATTCTCTCTCTCTCTCATACTCTTGGATACATAGAGTTTTCTTGGAGCACTCTTGGAGGGTGTGGCATACTTGGATTTTTGGAGCAAGAAGTGAAAGGAAGAGCAGGAAAGCGCAAGGAGGCATCGACATCGACAACTACATCAAATTTTCTTGCATGTACCAAGTTGCATGTATGATTTTTTCACTAGTTTTGGCGTGCACGACATATGCATGTGGTTTCCTGGTTTTGATCTGTAATTGGCATGGAGGATTGCTTGGATCGACAGTGGATTGCCTAGCCTTGCCATTTCCTCGATATCCATGGTGATTGTGGATTTACTTTTATTGTTTGTTTTTGGTTGGTTCTCATGTTTCCTTAGCTCGGGTTGAGTTGTTAGTCCTGGAAGCCTTGGTTGAACAAACACTCTAGAAGCCCTGTAACAGCTTGGCTTGAGTTATTAGTCTTGGAAGCCTTGGTTGGAAAAATACTCTGGAAGCCCTGTATAATTTATGGGTTGAGTTACTTGTTATAGAAGCCTTAGTTAGAAAAACGCTCTGGAAGCCATGGAAGGCTTGGATGGAGACCAATATGATGAAGGTTTTGTGATGTCTAACCATGAGGTGGAATCATTATTTCATGGGTTGAGGTGGATGGCCACTGGAATCCCTAGATGGGTTCTGATTGATGTGTTCTATGATATCCCACATTCATGCTTGCAATATGGCACGGGGGTGAATGGATGAAGAGAGATTTGGCTTAGCCATTCTATGGTTGGGTGGAACATGGTAATCCCATCTCTGATTGGTTTATTGCATTCATTAATGAGAAATTAATTCCCTTCATTTTCATGTGAAAATGTATTGATGTATATATGGGTTTTGATGCTAATATGTTTATTGTATTTTTGTTCCTATTATGTTGGTTATATGTCCATTTTGTGACAACAACTATGTATGGCTCTCAGCATGTTTTTAATTATACATGAATGGATAATGTGTCTATGTCCTAATAGGTGATAATGAAGCAAATGGCATGAGGGAGCAATGGTTCATAGCGATTCTTAGATAAGTACGAGATCCCTACACTTAATTCTATTCTTTATACCTTTAGGTTACATGTCCAGGATATGTTTGACGAAATGCCTGTCATGGCTAGTAGGGGTCTGGTTAAGGCCTTGTTGGGATTATTTCTTTTGCTTCATTGTTTCCCTATAATTTTCTTGATTTCAAGTTATCATTCCATTATGGGCAGTAGCCTGGGCTCTGGGCCTGAAAAGTGGCTTAAATCTCGAGGTCACTAGCACAGAACTCGCAAGTTTGGTCCATAGTCGCTCGCATGCAGGCCTATGAGAGTGACTTTGGGTTTCTGGTCACTCCCTTACCCATAGCATGAGAGCAACTATGGCATAAGAGGTCCAGAACATCAATGAGAGCCAGGGACAAGATGTCACAGTGGCTGACTTATCTCCTGAGGGTTTTGCTGATGAGGTCAGATGACTGTGTGTGATGTTCCATCGATTCCACTTCATTAAGGTTACCTAGGAGGTCGAATCTGATCATAGTAGCCTCTCATCTCATGTTTACCCCAGTTGTCATGGTTACTTTGGGTAGGTCTGAGGGGAGGGTGTTATAGACTGGTATCAGATCATGGTTCAACTCTCAGACTGGATGGGTTGAATGTGTTAGTGATGCAGGCATGTTAGTTGCATGTGTGTCTCCTTTGCTTGCATTTCATTTGCTTGATGATTGATTAGGGTTGTACTATGGTTATTATGGAGAATTTGATATTGATTTCGCGAAATGTATTTGTCATGAGTACGTGACTGGTTGTATATGGTTATATGTCACTTATATGTTGATTTTATGTCACCTGCTTACATCCTTGTATGTTAGGTTACATTCTTGAAAATTTTGGATTACATGTATCAGTCTTGTAGGTTGATTACAAGAATTGATTACTTATCTTCAACTACACACATCTATGCATATGTGTGGTTAATTTGGCATTGCTTATGCACATTATTGGTTGCGTGTGGCAATGTGTACAATGGAGTAATGGTTATTGTCATGCATGAGGTCATGGTTTGTGTACTTTATATGGTCACGCATTGATGACTGGACCCTAGCTAGAATGATGTGAATATGGTTTGGTACTCATGTGTTATATGTCTATATGCACTCGTTATGCATATGGTCTTGGTTATAATTATGCATGAATAGTAGGTCAAATATGCCTTGTGAAGTCATCGTATGCAATTTAGGTCATCAGGGTGATATTGGTATGTTATGATGCTAATGTGTTGGCTGAGATAAAGCGGTAGATGTAAATCATCATAATGAGGTTGTGGCATTGGAATGTTGGGTTAGAGAATATCATCATACAAGTATTGTATGTTTGGCATGCAGGTATGTAATTCAAGGATTGTTATGTGCATTAGGTTTATGTACATGTCTTTGATGTTATGGCTACATACATGATAGGTGATAGTTGATTAGTATAGTCATATGCACATGTATCGGATGGTCAAGAATGATGGTAACCTATGGTTTTATGCATTGTTATTGTTATTTTATGATAGATAACTTGATGATTAGGGTTATTTCATTGAGATCTTGATGTTGTAATTTGGATTGGTCATATGTGTGATGGTTGTGTTCATTGCATTGAAGATATTGATGTTATATGTATTGTCTTAACCTGGTTTGACCTATGTAGATGGTCATGGCTACGACATTCAGGTATGAGCTGACATATTTGTGATACCGTGTCGTACTAATCTAGACTGATTATACATATGTGATTGTTATAAATGAACGACAAATGCTTATGAGCTTATGACGTGAATATGTTAGTTAGTTACTGTTATGGATATCATGATATATGTTTGAGTTGATATGTTGTGAAGTTGTATCATGCTAACCTAGCTTCATTGTGTAGACAAGATAGCCTCCCCCGATATACATTAAGGTATAAGTTTTCTTATGTCATATATTTGGTGCTTGGTTGTTTGATTATGATGTCTATTTGGCGTTTGAGTGTTTGGTGCCTAGTTGATTTATTTAACATGGTATGTTTCCAAGTTGGTTGAATGTTTGATTAATTTCATAATATGAGTATGTGTTCCAATGATCTTGCTTTAATACGGTTTTACTAACACATATGTGTTAAGACGGTTGATATGTAATTGAGTGTAGTAGGTTATAGTTGTAGCATTATGTATAATGACTATGAGTTGACTATGGACTATGACATGATTGTTTGTATGATCCAGGTGGATATTGGTGGCCACCCACCAATTCCACTTAGACCCCCACCATTGTTTCTTCCAATTTCCAGTTTCCTTAATTGTAGTACAATTTACTATTTTTAGCAGTTTTTCGGGTCCTGAACTTTTAGAGCCTTTTAAGGCCCTAAACGATGTTTTTTGGGAAAACTGGGGGCAATATGAGGCCTTGGACCAATGTTGCTCTTCCCAAAGTTTTAGTCCTTGGATAGATCTTTCTAGAAAGGTATTGTGCGCATCAAACGAAGATCGTATGCCAAAGTTATGACCCCGAGAAGTTGATGTACCAATTTACCCAAAACGGGGCCCATAGTTTGGTGCTTCATCTCCTAGGGTTAGGTTTTTGGATTTTTAGGGTTTTCCATTGTTTCTCAACAATAAATAGGCCTTCGAGCCTCATTGTAAGACAGTTCAGAGGCATGTAGCCACCACATCTCTTCTCAGAGATAATCTACCATTGCCCTAGCTAGTTTATTTCCACTTCTATTTGTAAGCATATTTCAGTGTTTTACAGTAATGAAATGAAGTATTATTTCTACTGCATCCCTGTATGTATGATTATATCTGTAATTTGTTGCGTTCTTGTTTAAATCTAGATCAATGGTATCAGAGTAGTCTGCTCTTTCTCTATCTTTCTTTGCATGTCCCCAATGAGGTCGGGATATAAGGAGTTAGGGCTTGAACTGGTCGAACCTTTGCAAGACCAGCCTCGCAAATCCCGACAGCCTCCCATGGTGGATGAAAAGAAAGACGAGGGGGTAGGAGATCCTATCAAAATATTACTCGAAGAGACCCTCAAGCGACAAAGGAACGCGATGATGGAAAACTTTGCCCAAATCCTTTAGCGGCTACCCAGGGGTGACACATCTACTTCCAGCAGCTACTCTGGAAGCACCACACCCTTTAAGGTACATGTTAACTTTAACATTCCCATATTTGAGGGGCAAATAGATGAAAATGCCATAGATAAATGGTTAAATATGCTAGAAGGGTACTTTTTTGTTCATGATTTTTCCGGTCGTGAAAAGATTACTTTTGCTCTTCTCAAAGTTGCCCCCCACGTCAAGGACTGGTGGGAAACCTACAGTGAGCAAAAGGATGAAAGTACAACCTCATTGTTTTCAGCCACACCCACTTGGAATTCATTCCGGGCTCCCATCAAGGAACAGTACTACCCTATCAGAAGCTATGAGCATCAATACAGAAAGTGGACCACACTGCGGCAGGGAAGGGACCAAGACGTGCCGGAGTTTACCAATATTTTCCATACACTTCACACAAAGTCGCATATCAAGGATTCAGAGCAGCATTTGGTACTCAAATACCGTGGCTACCTGCACAGGTACATCCAGGACGAAATAGAATTCCTGAAAATCTCCTCGCTTGGCATAGCCTATCGATATGTCGTCAAGATCGAGAAAAAGTTTAAACAGAAGAAGCGAGACTTTGGATCTGCAAATTTGACGCAAGGGAAGGGTGCCGCCAAACTGCAAAACAAAGGACAAAGCCAAGGCAGGGTGGCCCATGACAACCTGTCAAATCCACAAGCAAAGAACAGCACCGCGAAGCTGAAAAAGGACACTGGAAAGTGGTGTGAGTTCCATAAGAGCTCCACTCACAACACAAGTGAGTGCCAGGCCAAGCAGTCATTGGTGGCTGAGCTAAAGGTTTCAAAATCAGATGCATGTTCCGAATCTGAGTCAGAACCTAACAAGGGGAATGACAAATAGAAGCAGATTATCGATGCAGAGCCCAACGTCATTGTTGCCACCATGAAGATCCAAAAGGAGGAACCCGAAGATCCATAGGAGGAGGAGCGCCTCTTCCACTCCCATATATGGGTAAAGGGCTTCCCACTATAGTTTATTATTGACAATGGGAGCCAAAAGAACCTCATTTTGGTAGAGGTCGTGAAGCAGATGGGCTTATTGACCACAGCATATCCACAACCGTACACCATCAGGTGGCTTCACCAAGGACGAGATCTTCGCATGAGCCAGCAGTGTCGCCTTCCATACAACATCAAGCCCTTCATGGATGAGGTATTGTGTGACGTTGCTCCCCTTGATGTTTTTGATGTATTATTAGGCCAACCATACTTGTGGAAGCAACATGTTGTGTATGAATGGAGGCCTCGTGTTATTATTGTTACTTTGGGAAATAAGTTATACAAGATATTGGAGGTAGCACCACCTACTGCCATCTCTTTGGTTACTGCAAAACAATGCAGTAAGCTCATTTCCAAAACCGGGAAATTTGTTTTCCTGATGATACACCCTCAAGAAAAGAAGAATATGGTGCTTATGACCTCCAAACAAGGCCCCTCCGCACGACAACTATGGATGGACAAGGTCATGGAGGTGTACGAGGACATCTTCACCTCCCCCATAGGGGTTCCTCTACACTGTCAGGTCAAGCGCTCCATCGATCTGACCCCAGGTGCATCGGTGCCCAATGGACCAATCTATCAACGCTCTGTTCTGGAGAACGATGAAATCAAGAGGCAGATTTAGGAGCTGTTGTAGAAAGGTCACATCCGATCAAGTTGATCACTCTGTGGGAGCTCAATCGTGTTGGTATAGAAGAAGGATGGGACTTGGAGACTCTGTATTGACTATCGGGCGCTAAACAAGATCACTGTCTGAATAGCTACCCGATCCCACAGATTGATGACCTTCTGGACCAACTCAAGGGGGGGGAATATTTCAGCAAGATTGATTTGAAGTCAAGATATCACGAGGTACCAATCGAACCTTCCGATGTGTGGAAGACTGCCTTCTAATCCAAGGAGGGCCTTTTCGAATGGTTGGTTATGCCTTTCAAGTTGAAGAATGCTCCGGCAACCTTCATGAGGCTAAGGATGACACCTTGCGGCCATTCACCAAATCATTTTGTAGTGGTATACTTGGATGACATCTTGATC
Source organism: Pinus taeda (assembly GCA_000404065.3). NCBI lineage: Eukaryota > Viridiplantae > Streptophyta > Pinopsida > Pinales > Pinaceae > Pinus > Pinus taeda. Next base: position 129,598 of record APFE031074577.1, read on the forward strand.
TTCAGCCAGATTTGGGAAGAGCACCTCCACCACATCCGATAGGTTCTCCAAACACTGCGGCAACACAAGTTATGTGCCAATTTGGAGAAATGCACTTTTGACATGAACCAAGTTCAGTATCTGGGATACATTATTGATGAATAGGGGGTGCATATAGATCGATCCAAGATCCAAGTCATTCAGGATTTTCCATCTCCAACCACTCTGACAGATCTCTGTAGCTTTCTGAGTCTTGCCAACTTCTACCACAAGTTCATGTTGGGATTTTCTCATATCACTTGGCCCTTGAGTCAAGTCACTAAGGGAGGAGTGAAAGTAAAATTCTTTTGGTCTGAATCTCAACAAAAAGCATTCACAAAGTTGAAACATCGCCTCTACTCGGCACCAGTGCTCGCATTACCAAACTTGCACAAACCATTTGAGATTGAGACAGATGCCTCTGACTATGCTATTGGGGCAGTCCTTACTCAACATAGGCATCTAGTGGCATATCACAATGAGACACTTTCAGACACAGTCCAGAAGTATCCCACTTATGAAAAAGAGATGTATTCCATTATGCAGGCCTGCTAACAAAGGAAGCATTACATTTTGGGGAAGGAAACGTCATCTACACAGACCACTGGCCCCTACAGTTCATACAGACGTAAGGGAAGTTACAGAATGATCGCCATCAGAAGTGGTCCACATACCTGCAACAGTTCCATTTGAATAACAAGTATAAGAAGGGCAGCACCAATAATGTTGCAGACTGCCTCAGTCAACCACCGATCATGGCGTTAGCCACTATGCTCAACTCTTGTGGGCACGAGACTTTGATTGGCCACTTCTCTACAAAAGCGACCCAGAATTCGGCCACACATACCAGACACTCTTGGAGGGTCAGAATGTTCCAGATTTTCACCTCTAGGATGCCCTATTATGCCACCTGGGTCACCTTTTTATTCCTTCAAGCGAGCATGCCAAGATGATTTGGGAAGCACACTATAGTCAGGTTGTTGGGCATTTCAGGGTCGAGCAAACAACGGCAATACTGCAGAAGTATTTCAAATGGCCGAATCTTCGACAGGATGTCCAGAAGTACATCAAATCCTGCACTGCCTGCGCCCTTGCCAAACCGACCATCAAGAAGCAAGGCCTTTATACTCCACTGCCTACCTCCAGTCGACCTTGGGAATCCATCCCAATGGATTATAGGTCGGGCCTTCCTTCTGCTAAGCATGGAAATGACTATGTTTTTGAGATCGTTCACAAGTTCTTGAAGATGGCCATTATGGCGGCCTGCAAGAAGAATATCATAGCAGAAGCCACTGCTAAACTCTTCTTTGAATGAGTATGGGTACACTTTGGGATCCCACAGTCTATCATCTCAGATCGAGACAGCAGGTTCCTCAGTACATTTTGGTCCAGTCTCTATTCGATGCTGGACATCGAACGCACTAAGTCCACAGCCTTTTATCCCCAAACTGATGGCCAAACGGAGGTTGTCAACAGGATGATCGTACACATTATGCGCATGTACAAGTCAAAGCATCCATGCACATGGGATAAGAGCCTCCCCTATGTTCATCATAGCTATAACTAGGCTCTCCATAGCTCGACTGGTCATAGCCCTTTTTAGGTGGGCTTGGGATTCTAGCCACTATGTCCCATTGATGTGGCCATGCCATTTGCAGCTACTCAGGCAGATTCGGCTCATGTCCAGTCTGAAATAGATAAGGCAAATGGATTCATTGAGCACATCCAAAATATCTTCCAACAAGTCCATGACATTCTAGAGAAATCAAATGCCAAGTAAAAGCAACGACATGATCAACATTGGGTGCCACATAAGTTTCAAGTGGGCAACAAAGTCTGGTTGCATTTGTAGAAGGCACGCCTTACCGGAGCCTATCGGAAACTCAGACCACTTCGATATGGTCCCTACACCATTACCAAGGCTGTGGGAGACAATTCATTTGAGCTTAGCATTCCCCTATTCCTTGGCCTGCACCTAGTGTTCAATGTGGACCGCCTTCGGCCATACTTTCCACCGTTACTAGACACATCCGACATTGCATAACAGCTCACACCAACAGAGTTAAATCCAGATTGCATGGAACAAGCTACAACTGATCGGATCATGGACACACATATCAAGCACACTCACCAGTAGAAGATCCAACTATATCAAGTTGTCAAAGCAGGCCAACTCCTTCACCACGACAAGTGGCTCACCAAGGACCAAGTTCAACAGAAGTTTCCTCATCTCATGGAGGAACTCAACGCAATGGGGACCATTGCTTCCTAAGGGGGGAGAAATGATCCAGGTGGATATTAGTGGCCACCTACCAATTCCACTTGGACCCCCACCATTATTTATTTCGCTTTTCAGTTTCCTTAATTGTAGCACAATTTATTATTTTTAGCAGTTTTTCGGGTCCTGAACTTCTGGAGTCATTTTGAGGCCTTAAACGATGTTTTTTGGGAAAACTGGGAGCAACATGGGTCCATGGATGGTTGTTCCTCTTCCCAAAGTTGTAGGCCTCAGATAGATCTTTCTAACAAGGTATTGTGTGCGTCAAACAGAGATCATATGCCAAAGTTATGACCCCGGGAAGTTGATGTACCAATTTACCCAAAACGGGGCCCATAGTTTGGTGTTTCATATCTTAGGGTTAGGTTTTGGATGTTTAGGGTTTTCCATTGTTTCTCAACAATAAATAGGCCTTCGAGCTTCATTGTAAGATAATTCAGACGCATGTATCTGTTTAGTCAATTTAGTGTGTCCTAAATTGCTACATAAGTTATCAATCTGGGATTTGTAAACTGATGAAGTGTAGTGCACCGTGTGTGCTAGACAACCCTTTTCTTACCTCACTGTTTTTAGTTTTATCTTGTTTTGGGGTTTTGTTCTATTGGTCTCCTAAAGTGGTTTAATGCAATGGAAATCCTAATCTATTGTTAAAGCAAAAGTTTAAGAATACTTTTAAAGATCAAGTGTGGATGTAGAGCTGAAGACAAGGTTTATTCTCTTGCTTCTTATGATAATTTCCAAACTTTGAACTTAAGAGATCTTAAAACATGTTGTCTACAAAATCAGAACTTGAATAAGAGTGTAAACATGCAGCTACATAAACCAAACTAAAAATGAAGTACTAAAAATGAGATTACTATCTCTGCTATCCATCCTAATTGCAAATTGAAATCTAATAAACTGCGACAACTCAAAACCAAAAAGTAAAGAAACTGGAAACTAGTCAATGATTTCATCCATAATCACAATATTTCGCCAATTAACTTCTAAAACGAGGTTAAGCTAAAGGCTCCGGAAATATCATCATATGGCATGAAAAGAATGACATCTAAATTATCTAATTTGCACACTAATGAAAGCAAAATCAATTACTTCACCCATAATCACAATATTTCGCCAATTAACTTCTAAAACAGGGTTAAGCTAAAGGCTCCAGAAATATCATCATATAGCATGAAAGAACTGATATTTAAACTATCTAATTTTCACACTAATGAAAGCAAAATCAATTACTTCACCTATAATCACAATATTTCGCCAATTAACTTCTAAAACGGGGTTAAGCTAAAGGCTCCAGAAATATCATCATATAGCATGAAAGAATTGATATCTAAACTATCTAATAGGCACACTAATGAAAGAAAAATCAATTACTTCACCTATAATCACAATATTTCGCCAATTAACTTCTAAAACGGGGTTAAGCTAAAGGCTCTGGAAATATCATCATATAGCATGAAGAACTGACATCTAAACTATCTTGAACAGTAAGCAAATCTCACTAAGTAAAATCATAAACAACCAAAATTGAAAACTAAAGTTCAGTAGAGGAAGCAAGTCTCAATAACACCACGTGATGCAAAAATTACACTAAGAAGCTTGAGCATAACCAGACTTAAAGGACTATTCTGAAGTGCAACTATGAGTGTTAGTAAGAAATGTGACAAGCTGCAAAGACATGTACAAAGTCAGAACGATTATGATCATAAGAAAAACATGAAAAATATACAATTCGAATGAGAGAAAATATACATGAAAAATATACAAAAACAAAAGAAGGACCTCAACTGCGCAGGGAGCCTCTGCACAGCTTTGGACTAACATGTTGTTACTTCAAACCACGCTTAAACAACCATGTGAAAAATAGAGTTTTGTATTATGAAACAAAGTAATATGTCTCTCAGTTACAGAATAGCAAAATAACACTACAACAACAATATCAAGAACATCCTATCTGCGTTGCAAACGCTTATATTTATAGAGAAAATGGATAACTGTATCTCAGAGGAATTTCTTCAATGATGGACACATGAACAGGTCAAAATCCAAGGATTCAGCCTCTCGGTTGCCATGAGTAGTAAATCTATGCGAGGTGGATGTTGGATTGCGTTATGGAGATGGCATGTAGGTGGCAAAAACGGATCCACGAGTTCAGGAACAACTTCGGGCTTCTTTCACGTGCAGGAATAGAGTTCTAGTTGGCATAGAACTCTCCATTGACCTCCCTTTGACCGGGACCTTTCCTTTTGAATTTGGCTAAGTAAATAGGACCTCATCCATGTGTGGATAATTCCTGAGCTGCCCATGTGTCTCATTCCTCCTACTAGCACCTGTAACCTGTAAAACAATGAAAATGATTGTGCAATTGCCAATTAGCTGCAGAAAGTGGCAACATTCCATAGCTGATAAACAAAACCTAGATCAAATAGCACACACAATGATATAATTTGAAAATCACTCAAATACACTCTTGAAATCAACATGTAACAACTTTTGATAGCTTAGGAGGCACTGACGTGGGAAAATAGAAGAGAAAGGGTTTAAGAAAATGCTTGGAAGAGAGGTAGTTTTGGGGCTCAACGGTATCCGCCACATCTCTTCTCAGAGATAAGCTACCATCACCCTCTCTAGTTTATTTCCATTTCTATTTGTAAGCATATTTCAGTATTTTACAGTAATGAAATGAAGTATTATTTCTGTTCCATCTTTGTATGTATGATTATATCTATAATTTGTTACATTCCTGTTTAAATCCAGATCATTGTAAAAGTTGATTTCAAATTGATAGATATGATTGTCTTAATATTTGGAACACGTGGTTAACATGTGTGGGTAGTTGCAAGAAACATGCTTGGTATTAGCATGATGAGGTAATAATTAATGTGTTTATATAACTAATAGTTGGGTGACGTGACAATATATATAGTAAGAGCCAGTTGTAGTAGGGTAAAGGTAAAAGAAAGGAATCAGGTAAGAATTCCTTTGGCTACATTTGGAAAACCTAATTCCAAACGAACAAGTGATTTGCATACATGGAGTCTTCTTAACCTTGATTTTGTTTGACATTATGTGTTAGATTCATGAACATGTACTCGACAGGTATATTAGCTAGTCTTTAGTTACAGATGGATCTGTCAAAGGATTGGAGTCCCTTTAGATATGGCATGGATGTGTTCAGTTGCAAGAAATGTGCTTGGCACAACAAGATAAGTTAACTAATGTATTGTTATGTTTATTTATACACTGACAGTTATTTGTTTATGGAAATATGAGGTAGGGGACTACATGGCAAAGAGAGGTTACCATGAAATCTTGAAGAAGGCTTTGGTTGAGTTTCCCTGAGAACCATGGGGATTGAGTCATGGTGTTTGTTGTTAGTCTTGTGATTTTGGTCCTTTTTTATTTTCTTGCACTTTATTTGCAACTTTATTTATGTCCAGAGTATGGCCATACCACTTCGTTTGTGGAGTCATGTTGTTATTGGTTTTCATGGTTTTCTTCTTCTTGTTGTTTTCGCTCTTGCATTCGAAGTTTTAAGTCTGGGGAATTGGTTGGGAAAGAGGAAAAGTTGATGAAGCTTGGGGAGAGTGGTGTGGTACCCAACACATAATGTAAGACATAGATGAAGCTTGGTGTATAAGTAATCATAATGGAAGGTAAGACTATGACAATCAGTTGGACTAGTTGGGTCCATTGCGGTAAATGGATGTTGACAGAATATTCATGGGAAAGGTAATCAAGAAGAGTTAAAGTAAATGGATTAGAGGTGTTGGATGCCTTGGTTATGTTGGCACCGTTGTTCTCAATATTGCACATGTGTTGCATGAATAAAGGAAGTTCTCTTAACCTTGACCTTATAATATCTGGAAATTTTGTTGTGATCATGATTATGTTGATGTTTATATATGTATACATGCAGGGGTGTATGTATGTCATGTCTAACAGGGTGATCATGAATCATGATTATTTTATGCTAATGTTTATATGTACATATGTATGTATGTATGATGTTGACTGATGAGATCATTATTATTTTATGACGTATGTATGTGATTTGATAATCACCCTATGAGTGACCTCAGTTGAAGATTTATTAAACAAAGGTATTATAGACTCATGTGCTGGTGTGTGTTCTGTGTAATTGAAACAACGGATCGATCAGATTGCCAATACATAGACATTTTAAATGGAAAGACAACAGAGAAATACAGTAAGCAATACAAAGACACGCACAATTTTCAATAAGGAGTTCACCCTATTCTCCAGGGCTACGTCTCCGGTCCAGCTTCAGTGGTGGCCTTGTTTTATTGTGTCTTTAAGCAGAGAATTACAAATGCAGGGACTCAATATGAGTTCTCCTGAAGCAGATTTTGCTTGGCAGGGTGGTTCTTGGATTCCTCAAGCCACTCAAAGTTCACAGACTCTATTCTTCTTACAAGCTCTGTGACTTTTGGTCTATAGTGAAAAGAGCCAACTGTGATGCTCAATCCGGATAGATTCCTCCATGGGAAGGCTTGATCCTTCAAGCTCTTCAGTGCTCAATGCTGCCTATGGTCGGCTCAGCCCTCTGTCTCCTCTGCTTGGCTTTACTGCTCTCTATGCTCAGTCCTCCTCTCAGGGTTCACTGTTCACTATCTCTCTTGGTCGCTAGGACTCTTCGATCTGAGTCTCTCTTTCGATCTCTCATTCACTGTCTCTGCTCATGGCTTTAGCCATTAGACCTCCATGTTTGTTCCTTTCCTCTCCTTCCTGCGTTGATTCGCCTATCACCTGTGTGCTTTGAATTCCTTGTTCGGCGTCAGCATAATGCTTAGGAAGTAGCCACGTGTCTCCATCAGAACTGTGCCAGCCCGTTTGTCGATTCGTTGCTTTCTCCATCGTGGTGGTCAACGGATTCCAAATCCTCTTAAATCGCAGCTTAATCCCATGTGAATTCCGCTCTGTCTATCTGGCGCAATCTCAACCGTTCGATCTGGACTCCTCCAGATCCAACATCATTCGCACGTCGAGCGCGGTTGACTTGCTCGACCGATAACGCGCGATCGCGGCGGTTTTTCTCTCTCCTCCGCTACCACACGTCGATCGCTGATTGTGATCGCTCCACTTTCTCCAAAACCACTTACCGTTCAAGGGCGTCCCGAGGAAACTGCCAGTTTTCGGTGTGGGTCCCGCCTTTTTCCTTCAACGCCATTTCCTTTTTCCACCTGCGGTCCTTCGGTTCCTCCATGCGTTCGAGTGCTGGAGGCTTTCCATTTTAGCCATTTTTGCCTAGCAATGTGCGTTAGCACTAAGCGCTAACACGCATTGAAAACCAGCTCCTTTCCGAATCCGGGGCTCCCAGGGGCTATTTTGACCTCTTGCACAGTCTCCATGGGCCTCGGTCAACGCGCTTTGACTGGGGTCCTCGTCGTTCCACGCCGACTGCCATGGTCACTGGTTTAGGGTGTTTTCGACTGTTGTTTTAGTCACAGTTCTATGGCAGTTGTTTATGGATCCGATTCGGATCAGTATGTGTACATGTATCTATGTCACTATTTGATAGGGTCATCAAGAATCATTCTTGTGGAGGAATGATTACTTACGCAAGCAAATGACATGAAGAGGTTCCTAGTCTATGAGGAATCAAGTGGGAAGAGTAGTCATGACAAACATATGAGGTCAGTATCACATGAATATAAATTTATATTGTATGCTTTTGTTATGCTTATGCTTATGTTATGGACAAGTTATATCGAGGGATACATCAGTAAAGTGAAAGAAGTGTGGTCTGCGGCATGCTGGGACAAGTATGGATAAGACATTGAAAGCAAGGTTGCTTGGTAAAGAGTAAGTGTGGTTTTGGATGTGTGGTACGACTGTTGTGCATATGTCGTATATGTTGTGCTTGTTGCACCTGTGATGTGTGCATGCGGTGTGGTGTATATTTAGTGTGTGTACATGTTGGTTATGTAATTTTATATACATGGTGTAGTACATATAATGTTGTATGAATGTTGCATATACAATGTTGGGTACAGATGGTGCTATGTACATGTTGGATAGGCAGTATTGTGTACATATTGTATTGTGTGCATGATGGATATGTGGTGTTGTGTTCATATGGTGTTGTACATATGTTTGATATGTAGTGTTGTGTACAAATGATGTTATGTACATGTTGGAAATGTAGTTCTATGTACAAGTGGTGTTGCGTATGTGTTGTACATGTTGTGCTATGTACATATGGTGTGGTGTGCATGATTGTACAAGTGGTGTTGTGTGCATCTGGTGTTGTGTACATGTTGTACAAGTGGTGTTGTGTGTAGGTGGTGTTGTGTACATGTCTTGCATGTGGCGCTCTATACATGTGGTGTCATGTACATGTCGTGCATGTGGTATTGTGTACATATGGTATTGTGTACACGTTGTACAATGGTGCAGTGTATATATGGCGTGGTGTACACGTTGTGCATGTGGTGTCGTGTACATGTGATGTTGTGCACATGTTGTGCAGGTGGTGCATGGTACATGTGGTACTGGTGTACGTGTGGGGTTGAGTGCATGTCGTACATGTTTTGTTGCGGGAATGGCATACTATGTATGTGCATTGTGTAGTCATGGTATCGTGACATATTCATTCATTGTGTTTCACTCTAGACACGTATTTGTGTTATGTTGTACATCAGGTGTAGGTGCATGTATTATGTTGTACACCAGATGTAGGCATATGTATTGTGTTGTGTTGTACACTGGGTGTAGGTGTATGTGTTGTGTTGTACATCGGGTATAGTTGTATGAGTTGTGTTGTATACCAGGTATACATGTATGCATTTTGTGGTGTCGCACTTTGTGTGCAGATGGATGTCTTCTAATGTACATTGTTCACATATACGTACATACACTGGGTGTAGGTGTATGTGTTGTGTGTTGTGTATAAGAGCATGTGTTGCATGGTGTTGTATGGCGTGTGTGGTTGTATGTGTGTGATGCGCACTATGCATATGTGCACCTGGTGGAGGAGAAGGCACTAGGTGTTTAATAGGTGTGGCAACCGATCCAGTGTGTGTACAAAAGAACAAAGGCCGAAGTAAGGATCAATGAAGGATAAGTATCGATATTGTATTTTAGTTTTAATATGCATATGATTTATGATTATGGTCTATGATGATTACATGTCATCTATGATTCTAGTTTATGATGGTTACATGTGATTTATGATTTTGATCTATGATGGTTATGTTTTGAGCTAACCTGATGTGATGTTTTTATACATGATCCTGGTTTGACTTGTCATGATAGGAAGTAAATAGGGTTGCAAGTGTACCTTATTGATGAGCTACCAATGAGGTATCATTTGAAGTTATTTCAATTTATTTTGAATCTAATGGAAGTTATGTGCTTAGTATAGGAAGCACGTAAATGCTTAGTTGGATGGTTGAAATCGACTGCAAGAATCAACAGCAACACTAAAAGAAATTGGAACAGGTTGAAGTATGTTGGTAAAGCACTTTAGGAATAGGGCCATTGTGGGACACTAGTACCCAATAATATCCATCGATTTCCATGAGCATGCAATGACTGGTATGATGGTTTTGAGGTAGGTATATGTCTTAGTTTTGTATCTTTCGATGCGAGGAAGCCTTACCAAGGGATGGATCGCTTGGGATAGGGGATGCCTGTGGAACTTGGAAGGTGAGTGACTATACGGAAGGGTTGATCGGATTGCCCAAGGGATTGTGTAGCAAAGAAGGGAAGGCCAGGGATGGAATTGTTTTGGTCATGAGCATTGCCAGATGGAATCAGATGCACATTAGGAGTGCGTCCTTAAACAATGAGTCGGTAATTGTTCATTGAGAGGACAAGTGGCACAGGATTACAGTGCTAGACATTGGATGTAGCTTTGACTATGGCAGTAGATTCTGGACTTCTCGGGAAGGAGGTCAATCCTAGTACTACTTTAAGGATGGAGGTGTGAGCCTCTGGATTCCCTTGTTGATTAATATGGGCATCATATTCTCTTATTTTCTAGTTTAGCAGATGTGTATATGTGTATAGGTGATTATTGTAAATATTGTAATGAGTTGTGTTATAAAGCTCCACTATGTGGTATGTTGTCGTGTTGTCATGATGTTATGTTTTAGCAGATGGTCATTGTAAATACTGCAATGAGCTATGTTATAAAGCTCCATGGGTAGTATGTTTTGTTTTCAATGGTCTTGTTGGTTATAGGTGTCATTGAACACCGAGGACGGTGTTCCCCAAGGGGGGGGGTTCTATAACAACCCTGGTTAAAAACTCATGCAAAATATATATATTACCACGGATGATGGGACATGTATTCCAAGTTGAATGGTAGGCAAGACATCCTAGTGGGTGTTCCTGTGGTTGTTTATGGCTAGGGAAATTGGCAAAGGCAATGGCTAAGGATTGGGAAAGGAAAAATGGAATTTTTGGCACATTTATTTCTAAAAATAATGGAAATTAGGAGAAAAGGAAGGTGAAAGGTCATAGGTTGCATGTGAGGAGGAAATTGAAGGAAAAATAATGGAAAATGAAGAAAATATAGGCCTTATTAATAAAAAGGCTTATGAGGATCAGTGGGCAAGCTTGGTCAATGTTAACCTTTTGTCAGTTCAGTGTTGGAGCTCTCTCTCATTATTCTCTCTCTCTCTCTCTCATACTCTTGGATACTTAGAGTTTTCTTGGAGCACTCTTGGAGGGTGTGGCATACTTGGATTCTTGGAGCAAGAAGGTAAAGGAAGAGTAGGAAAGTGCAATGAGGCATTGACATCGGTAGCTACATCAGATTTTCTTGTAGGTATCGAGTTGCATGTATGATTTCTTCACTAGTTTTGGCATGCATGGCATATGCATGTGGCTTTTTAGTTATGATCTGTCATTGGCATGGAGGATAGCTTGGATCGACAATGGATTTCCTAGCCTTACCATTTCCTGGATAGCCATGGTGACTATGGATTTACTTTCATTGTTTGTTTTTGGTTGGTTCTCATGTTTCCTTAGCTTGGGTTGAGTTATTAGTCTTGGAAGCTTTGGTTGAACAAACACTCTAGAAGCCCTGTAACAACTTGGGTTGAGTTACTACTCCTGGAAGCCTTGGTTGGACAAACGCTCTAGAAGCCCTTGGTGGGTTGAGTTACTAGTCCTGGAATCCTTGGTTAGACAAACGCTCTGGAAACCTTGTATAAGTTGTGGGTTGAGTTACTAGTTCTAGAAGCCTTGGTTGGACAAACGCTCAAGAAGCCCTGGAAGGCTTGGATGGAGACCAATCTGATGAAGGTTTTGTCATGTCTAACCATGAGGTGGAATCATTATTTCAGGGGTTGAGGTGGATGGCCTCTAGAAGCCCTACATGAGTTTTTATTGATTTGTTCTATGATATCCCACATTCATGCTTACAATATGGCACGGCGGTGAATGGACCAAGAGAGATTTGGCTTAGCCATTCTATGGTTGAGTGGAACGTGATAATCCCATTTTTTATTGGTTTATTCCATTCATTAAAGATAAATTCATTCCCTTGATTTTCATGTGAAAATGTACTAATGTATAAATGGATTTTGATGGCTAATATGTTTATTATATTTATATTCCTATTATGTTGGTTATATGTCCATTTTGTGACAAAAATTATGTATGGCTCTCAGCATGTTTTTACTTGTACATGAATGGATAATGTGTCTATGACCTAATAGATGATAATGCAACAAATGACATGAGGGAAAAACGGTTCATAGTTATTCTCATATAAGTATGAGAGCCATACGCTTAATTTTATTGTTTACACTTGTAGGTTACATGTTGATGATATGTTTGATGAAATGCTTGTCATAGCTGGTAGGGGTTTCGTTAAGGCCTTGTTGAGCTTATTTATTTTACTTCATTGTTTCCTTGTACTTTTCTTGATTTCAAGCTATCATTCCATTTTTGGCAGTGACATGGGCTCTAGGCCTAAAAAGTGGCTTAAATCTTAGGGTCATTGGCACAGAACTAGCAAGTTTGGTCCACAGTCTCTTGCATGCAATCCTATGAGAGTGACTTTGGGTTTTTGGTTGCTCCCTTTCCCATAGCATGAGAGCAACTATGGCCTAAGAGGTCCATAACACAGTGGGACCCAGGGACAGGTTGTCATAGTCATTGACTTGTCTCTTGAGGGTTTTGTTGATGAGGTTGGGTGACTGTGTGTGATGTTTTGTCAATCCCACTTCCTTAAGGTTACCTAGGAGTTCGAATCTGATCATAGTAGTCTATCATCTCATGTTTACCCCGGTTGGCATGGTTACTTGGATGGATATGGAAGGAGGGTGTTTCACTCAGGATTAGTGTTGGAGTCTTCTAATGCTTCATGGTGATTACATTTCTTTATATGGTACCTTGAATGTGGTCTTGTAGGGTATGTGCAGGCTGCTACAAGACTGTGTGTCTTCCCGTAGCAGTCATACAAACCCTTATAGAAGTGTTGATTCAAAAAAAATATTGATAATTCATAAGGACGTTGTTGATGGTGGTTAGAGAGCCTTTTTTTATGGAAGAGGTGGAAAAAGGGAAAAAGGATGACGCTTTTGATGGATAGAGATGGGAATAAAGGTGGGAAAAGTGTCAACTAGTGTGGCGCATGGATGATAGAGCTATTGAGGGCTCCCCTCCCTCCTTCTTTTTATGTTCATTAGTATCATGTAGCAGTTTTGGTACAATCCTGTAGCACACTTGTTGAACCAATATCTCTCAAACAATAGATTGTGTTCACCTTTTTTTAGCATTTTACCATTGTCCTTATGCATCTCCCCATAAAAAATATTAGCCAATGGATGCATGAATCTTAAGAAAAATGAAAAATGGATGTAGGTGATGGCGGCCAATTACTTGAAAATCATACACTAGAAATTTTTGAAATTTATTGAGCATGTTAACATAATCCTTATGCATCTCCCCATACAAAATCTCAGCCAATGGATGCACAAATTTTGAGATATGGTCAAGGCAATTTATGCCCTATGTTTTTTCTTCAATTTTGGAATATCATGTAGCAGCATAGAACTTTTCTATAATAGCTATAAGACAACGAGGAAAATGAATGGGAAATGCTTGGGAATGATGGGTGAAGGTTCTAGATGGATGAGAGTGATGTGGGGAAGCTTCCTTGTTCCTCTAAAGATGCATGCATTGGAATTGGAGCCAAATATGCAGGTTGGTTTGTTTATCCTGTTTTGTTGATTTACCTACACATTCATCATGGTAAGAAGTACATTTCCTATGTGTATCATTCTATTTTTCTCTTGTTTTTTCTTTTTTACTTATTTTTTTCTCTTTTTATTTCTAGTCTTATTGTCTACCTCAATGAGGTTTTCAACCAGCAGGTTTGCCTAAGCGACTCATAAGAGGTTTTTAGCTAGGTTCTTATTTCTTTTTTCTCCTTTTCTCCTTTTTTTTCCAACCCATTGACTGCCTCATAAAGGTTTTCAATCAGCGAGCCAATCTTAGGCACCTCAAAGGAGGTTTTCACCTCAGTTTTTTTATTTTTTTTACTTTTTTTTTACCCATTTTATAATTTATTTTTTCTATCTTACTATGCTTGAAAAAAAAAAAAAAAAAACTTTCAAGTATAGGAATACTTCCAATGGAGCCGTGTACACATCAAGATAGCAAATAAACTCATGTGTAGGCTCGAAATATATGCTTTGACATGTACCTGAAGATGATAGACCAACTACTTTGATGATGTCAAGAACTGTTGAAGAAGAGAGTGGTGTTGGAGCTTAATGATTTTCTGGAACCAAAGCTCAATATGGTTGTGATGCCCTTGGTTCTTTTGCTCATCTAGATCATTTTGAATGTCTTGTAGCATGTGATTCTGCACAAATAACACAAATTTCAACATTCTCTTTTTTCTTATTTTGTATTCTTAAGACATATATTTGTTCACTTAGATTGCTTAGGATTTTTGTTTTAAAGTTATCAATAAAATTTCCAAGTTTAGCTTGACTTACGATCTCGATGTTGATTTACTCACTCTTGCCCTTCCTCTTGATATGTGCTTGCATATTTCACAAAATTCTTCAAATGATAATTGGTATACATCCCCTCTGCTCATTATATTAGGGAGATCAATCCACTCATCTCTAATTCTTCTAAATAAGAGAGTTTTTAGTGTGTCAAATCTTAAATAATATAATTTCTGTTACATCTAAGACTTTTGTGATCCATAATGTAGATAGATGTCTTTTGGATTAATCACATCATTAGGATTTGGTCGACATTTCGAACCAACTAATGTGGTGGACCCCTAACAGCTAGTTTTCTAACCAATATATATTATTATTTTAATAAACAACTCTTATTATTAATAATATTTTATTGACCTAATTAACTAATTTAACTAATATATCAATGACTAGTTTTCAAGAGCTAGCTTTGGGCAATGATGCATCCATGTTATTTATTCCTTCAGATCGTTTGTTTCTTCACCTTGTACTGAGGATGGACCACATTTGTTGGTTCGAAACGTCGACCAAATCTTGTTTATGTGATCAATTCGAAATACATCTATCTGCAATATAATTTTTCCCTCTTAACATTATGCATAAATCTTTCTATTAGATCCTTGAGGCTCTCATCTTCTTTTCAAGTCATTCTAAAGTTTTCCTCTTTAAGATCATGATCTTTATGTTTGTCTAGAATATCTTTTGCATATCATTCCATGATCTTATTGAATTGGCCCCTAAACTAATCATGAACCATTTAAGAGCTGTGTACTTCAATATTTTCGGAAATAATCTCAATTTTTTAGTGTTTAATAAGTAACCATAAGATCTAATAAGTATTTCAAATTTAAAGAGAAAGTTATATAGATATTCTAACCTCATACCATGGAAGTTTGGAAGAAAAGATGGAGGAATGTTCTTCATATGAACGTTGTTATTATTATTTCGAATGGGAAATCTAGGAGGATCTTCCTCATTATTATCATCTCCATCCATTTCTTCAACCTTCTCTACCACTGCCTCTTCTTCTACCTATAAAAGTGGATGATAATGTGGTTCTTACTGCACAACATGATCAAATAGGGGGTTGTGGTATTGAATTTTTTTTTTATGAGAATGCTTATGCAATGTAATTTTCTGTTTTTTAAATGAAAGATGCATAGTAATAATAACAATAAATAAATAAAAATAAATTGTTTTTGTATAAAGTGAAAGAAATGAATCAACTAGGGAAGAACACAATGCATACTTTAACATCTCACTGGAAACGACGCTAAAAAGTGATGAGCCCTAGTATTGCAACGAGAATGTTGCAACTCCCAAGGCTACCAACTTTAATTATCAACCCAGGGTTCATACAAACTTAAGAGATGTCGACACTATGTGTGCAACATGCAATGTGTCCTTTTTTCGTCGATCTAATGCAATGAAGTGAATTGAGATGTGCATAGACCATTTTGCATAATTATAAGGAAGGAAACTACTGAACTTAACATTACAAGAAAGAAGCAATTGAAACTTTACTTTTCCTACCACATCAAAGAAACTCTAATCATTTGCAAAAATATAAATGCTAGAAAAGAAAACCCTAATTTTGTTTTGCAGAAATTAATGATAGGAATGTAAACATAAACTAATTGCATGGAATCAAATGCAAGAAAGCGAAGCTATACTACTGCATTCAAAGTAAACTCTAATCTATTTGCAAAAATCATCAAGTGCTCAAAAGAAATCAATGTAAACTATTTCTATGCTACTTAACTCATGAGCAAAACAAGGGTTGTTACAAACCCCTCCCCCTTGGGAGAACACCGTCCTTTGTGTTCTATGACACCTATGACCAACAAACCACTAAAAAAACACATATTACCCATGGAGCTTTATAGCATAGCTCAATGTAGTATTTATAATGAACAACTACTACAAACCATCAACATGACAAATATGACAATCATACTACTTATTGGAGCATTATAACACAACTTATTGCAGTATCTACAACAACATCAATATATATACCCATGCAAATTTGCTTCAACCAAAAAATAATCATATTGTCTATGGAGCTTTATAACCACAATTAGATACAATATTTACAATAATACACACATATACATATGCACAGTTGCTCTAACTATCAAATAAAATGGTACATTGCCTACATTAGTCAATAAGGGAATCCAAAGGCTCACACCTCCACCCTCAAATGTAGTACCAGGATTTCCCTCCTTCCCAAGAAGTTCAGAATCAACTGCCAATGTCAAACCTACATCCAATGTTCAATGCTATGATCCTTATGCTACTTGTTCTATCAGTGAACATTTACCAGCTCATTTTATAGGGCACACCCCCAATCTATTTTTTATTCCATATAGCAATGTTAATGACCAAAACAAATGTATTCCCTAACCTCCCCTTCTCTGCTACATAGTCCCTCGAGCAATTTGGCCACCCCCTTTTGTGTAGTGACATACCTTCCAAGTTTCATTGCATCCCCTTCTCTGCTACATAGTCCCTCGGGCGATCCATCCCTTGGCAATGTTTCCTCACATCGAAAGGTCTAAAAACCAAGGCATATCCTTGCCTCAAAATCATCATACCAATTATAACATGCACATGAAAATCAATGGACACTATTGGGTACCAGTGTCCCACAATGGCCATGCTCCTAAAATTCTTTACCAACGTATTGTTGCATGTTCCAATTCCTTCCATTATTGTTGCTGACATTTTTGCAGTCATTTTCAACTACCCAAACCAACATTTTCCATGCTTTCTTGTACCAAGCACATAATTGTCATTAGATTCAAAAGGAATTGAAATAAATTTAAATCATACCTCATTAGTAGGTCATCAATAAGATACACTTGCAATTCTCTTCACTTCCTATCACAACAAGTCAAAATAACTCTTCGTTCAAATCATCATGTATAAACATATCGCGTCGAGGTAGCTCAAAACTCAACAGCCATAAATCAAAATCATAGATTATGTGCATAATTAAAACTAAAATAAAGTATTGATACATATCTTTTAAATGGTTCTTTGCTTCTGTCTTTGTTCTTTTTCCTTTCTGTACACACACTAGATTAGTTGCCACACTATGAAGTAGGAAAGTGTTCCCTCTGCAGGCAGAGGCAGCCCCTCTAGCCCTAGAGTGGGTCTAGTCACAGCGAGGACAAAACAACAATCGATTCCCTTAAATAGTCATCGATGGAGGCCTACCTCAAACTGGTGGTTGATGCAGTTCCGTTACGCTGCTCCAGCTTCCGTTTCTTTCTCTTTGATGGGCAATCAACCTGAAACACCACAAGAAAACAACAGAGCACGTAACCGAGAACAACAATGATCTATTTACTTATAAAGTCAAGAAATCATAAGATATCAAGTAAATTGTACACAAGATATAGGAAATCATCATTGATTGTATTAAAATGAATCAAGAACAAAGCTTACAACCAAGACTTGATATTGCAAGCCTTCTCAGAGGGTCCAGCCAGTATGTTTCTTCAAGTATTCGTGCTCAAGAATGGGTTTCCCAAATAGACAATATCTCTCTCTCGCTCACAAGCTTTAATACAAGGTTAAGGCACTCCACAACCTCTTACCAAACTATTAGCAATCCCACACTTGTCACACTCACACCAAAGCTATCTACTAAACTCAAAAGAATCAGCAGCACTGCCCAACTAAAAGAACTAACTAATCATAGCAATGGTGAGTGATTTTATAGGAAGAGTCTCCAGGAAATGACGGAGAGGGAGCTTACACTCAAGGGAGGTTGCACAAGAGACGAAACCACCATCCCAGAGGAGGAAGGGGGACCTAAACTAACCCAACAACCAACTCTAGAGACATCCAAAAGGCCGATTGTTTGAACCAATTCACCAAATCTGGATTGTCGCTAGTCATGAAATAAGTCTCAGCGATGGCATCGCAAGGAGGCAATGCACTCAGACCAATCATCGCAACAAATAGCTGGAGGACTCGCACCGGGCCCTAAAATTTGACCATCGCGGGAAACAGGTGTACACTTGTGACGGTATCGCAATGAGACTATCCATGACAAGGGATCATCGCGTATATTAATGGCTTACTCGCAACAAGGCAGAATCTTAGGGAATAAGGGTCAACTTGCAGCATTAGAAAGAATTTGCTTAATCTTCTTACATGAGTGGGAATTTATGAACATGTTTATTCGATACATGACACAGCAGAGGGACTGAGATGAGGACAGTGACAAATTACTGTGTAACAGATGCCCCCTAAAGTATGAAGCCTGAGAGAGTGGGAAGGGTGAAATGCTTTATGAAACCATGACTGAACTGGAACACCACCTTGAAGAACCTGCAAGCGCAAGTACAATAGATATCTCTGATAGTGAAATACATGTAGTTTAGGCATGGGCGTAGCCATCCATAAGACATATGAAACTTGGTCTGTGGTATGGATGCAGCCACGCAATTGATAATACCATATATAATGATAAAGGTATGGTCGCAGCCATCCATAAAGACTCAGGTATGGTCGCAACCATCCAATCAAAGAGTCATGTATGTAATCACGAACCAATCCACGCAACTTGAACATATGTAATCTTAGTTCAGGGTCTTGAAACCCTAACTAATCTAAGTACAAATTCTAGCATGCGAACAAATGTGCTGAGGTCGATTATGATAGAAATTCGCTTGATTACCAGTCAATAATGAAAACCATTAACAAGCGCGAGAGAAACCACCAGTAATGCCAATGGCTCTCAAGGTACTATCCAGTACAATCCACTAAGTGTGAAAAATGAGCTAAAGTCGAACACTCATGGGATCACCCAATCGAAGACCAATGATGAAAGTCTGTCATCAGGCGTGAAGAACTTGCCATTGAGGCATGCAAGCTCCAAGGTACGGAAGGGGATCTCTAGATCAATCGTCTGGATAATGAGTTGGTGTCGACAGGAGACGATCCGTCGCAGGAGGGCCATAATGTTTCCCCCATCAATGATGCCAGATAAGGAACAAGTGGTAGATGGTGAAACAAAGCATCAGAAGAGGAGGTAAGGGTGTAAACTATAGAAGGATTATACTCTTGAACATATCAGTGACACGACTCCAAAATGTGACAGCATTTTGGTACTAAGGGATCGAAGGTCAACATGGATCAGATGGAATGAGGCAAAATGGCAACCCAAAACCCCGAAAGGCCAACCGATGTGAGGATATCCCAACCCAACAAGAAGCAAAAGTGTCGATGTTCAAGAGTGACTAGCTGTCATAGGTAACCAATGATGAATTCCAAATTTTTCCCCACCATTGCTAGCGAGTACCCCAATTATTTTTGAAAAGCAAGCTTGAAGGGGATAACATATGCTTGTAATATAAGTTCGACCTTCGGATGAATCCAACCTAGTAATAGTTTAATGAGCCCTAGGGAGGAGAAGCTCGAGTCTCGTTATGGTGACGAGTCCAATGTCGTCAGGGTTTAACGAGTCTGACATAAGGAAAACTCGGAGTCTTTTTCACGTTTAGAGAGTTTGAAAAAGACACGGAAAAGAAAACTCCAAGGGGGTTCTTTTTCGTAAATTTGTGTCTCTCGATCCCGAAGAAGTAGAAAACAATACCCGAGAGAATCGCTTGACCATTACGACCAAGGAGTACTTTTCGTAATTAGTGGTCCCGATCTGAAAGAGTAAAAAAACAATCGAAGACATGTCATTTCATAACCAGTATCGAACTCGAAACGACAAAATTCCGACGATCTTTTCATGTTTATACAGTCATAAAAGAGCTGAAAGCAGACTGCCATTTTTATTCTCTTTAACGAGTCAAAAAGGGAAAAAAATACTCGGCAACCTTTTCATCTTTTATGAGTCAGAAAAGAGCTTAAAGGTGACTTGTCCTAGAGGAACGAGTGGTATAAAGGGTAACAATTGGTTCTGGAAATGGTGGAATTTCTCAAAACATGTAATGGTCAAGAGGCTGGCTAATAAAACCACTCATCATTGCAGTCCCTCAAGAAAGGAAAAACAACCAAGTGAAAGCATATGATCGGCCAAAGAGATCGCGATGGAATGAAACAACAAAGGCTCATCTAGCAAAATTCACTGGACAAAAACACGACAATCACAAGATGTAAATCGGGTATGGGTTCATTTTTACACAAGCTTGAACCATAGAGAACCCTGTTTGGATTCGGTTTCATGTTTACACAAGCTTGAAATGAAAAACTATGCTTGTTATAAGTTCACATGCCCCTAGCATAAAAATGCAAATCGAGGTACATGCCCCCCAAGCTTCATTGAATTCAACGAGGTGGATGGAATGAAGGTTCACTTTTGAGATCTTGGAAAGACCCGACTCAGATTTTACGAGATCTTAATCAAAGAATCGATTTGGAAAGGGAGGTGTTTCATTTTTTTAATGTGGTTGACACAGTAAAAGAACTATACTCATAACTCTTGTTTCATTTTTTAACGAGCTTGACACAAGACAAGGAACTATGCACGATGAACCTTGTTTCATTTTTTAACGAGGTTGACATATGATCAAACTATCCTCGGGTCTCCTTGTTTCATTTTTTAATGAGGTCGAAACAAGAAAAGAACTCTCCTCAGACACCTTGTTTCAGTTTTTAATGAGGTCGACACAAGAAAAGAACTATCCTCGGGCCCTTGCTTCATTTTATAACGAGGTTGACACAAGATAAAAACTATCCTCGACACTCTTGTTCATAGGTCGTACGAAAACATGGCTCCCAAGAGATCTTCACTGGATGGAAGAAGCACGCTCCGGGAGGAACACATGTCATTAGACACCAATGACAGATCGGGTTCCAATGCCCCTAGTACATGATGTACGAGACCATCTGCATGATCATCAGCAGAGGCAGAGACGGAACGGGTAGCCACATAATTGACTTGTGGCAAGGAAGGTACTACTTGCGGATAAGAAATGATGGGGGATGACGGTGGTATAGGAGGCACCGGGTGACTAAAGAACAAACAAACCACATGGAAAAGTGAAGAAAAAAGAGCTCCCATGGCATCAATATAATCACGGCCAAGGAGAAGACTAAAATCTAAAGCACCTTGGACAACCATCATGTCGATATAGACGGTTTTGCCTCCCAAAGTAATAGGGAACTTCAGAAGGATCCCTAAAGGTTAACTGGTTCCTTCGTCAAATGCCAACAGATTCTGCGTGACTAGCACAAGCTGTGGGGAGCCCAAAGCTTGCCAAGTAGTGAAAGGCATGAGGCTAACTAACGCACCCTCATCCAAGACAGTGCCAGGTACTGCCTTATCATAGGCATGTACTGTAATCTGGAAAGGCACATAGGATGGAAGGCGAAAAGCAGTCAAGTGACTCCAGTCGAAGGAAATGATGGAACTACTTGGTGGGGGCATCATATGATTACCCCCATGCTCTATAGGAATGGAAGAAGGACGCTCTTGATCAGCAGGGATAGGAGGGTTGTTCTCAGATTCAGGAGAATTTAACAAGACGAGAAGAACATGAGCAGTATAATCATGATGCTCATCGGGAACAGAGTGGACCACTAGTGGTGAATCCAAGTCGACACTGACCAATGGTTGGTCAAGAATGGGGTGATCACAGCCAGGTTCGAGAAGAGAAGGGCGGACAAGAGAAGAATCTAAGTTAATCTCTTCGTCAACTAGGAGAGGGTCTGAAGAGAGCCTCTGATAACCAACTGGAAGTGGAGGCGAAGAAGTTGTAAGACTTTCCAAAACAGCTGAAGCTTTATCTATGAGCGGACAAAGGTGAAGGGGATGGTTGCCTTCACATAGCCTACATGGGAATCGAATCTTCCCTTTCTTCTTACCACTGCCAATTAAGGATTGAACATCGACATGAGCTTCAAAGGACAATGAGGGATGAGCCAGATCATGAGACCATACTTCTAAGATCCTAGGAATGTCAGGACAATCATGAAGAAGATGGTCACCCTTGCACAATTTACAAGGAAACTTAACCTTCTGCAAAGGAGCAGAAGGTGTTCCGACCTGAGATGTACTCGGGGAAATAGTTCCACGGGTGGCCTCGCGCTTATCAAGCTTCTTCTTCTTCTTCTTTGTCTTCTTCTTCTTCTTCTTAGTCTCTTGGTTACTAGATATGGAACTTTCACCACGCGAAGGATGAGATGAAGGTGAAGAAATAGGGGAAGAAGGCGCAGGCTCAATCTTGTGTTTCTAGGAAAACTAGTGTCTTTTCGATCGACTAGCCCTCTAGGATTGGCAGCTACCCTAGAAACAAACAGTTTAAAGCAATTCATGTTTTCTTCTATGTATAATAGACAAGAGAAAGACAAAGGAAACAACCTGGATCTTCCACTTAACTCCTTGCTTGATCTCTCTTCCCCTTGACAGAGCTTGCAACTCTTCTCCTTACTTATCCCGCTTGGAGGGTACCTGTAGAAACACAGTAACAAGGAATCATCAAAGCATCTTGATCTATTATATCATAAGCATTACAAGATCAGAAATGTAATGAACATACAATGGCATTCATAAACAATAACATTCACAAATTGCACAATTATATGGAAGAAAACTCAAAGAACTTTATTGAAATAGAAGGGATAATTACAACCCAGCTATTTGATCCAACATCATCCTCCCATCATCAAAGCCCTCTTCACCTCATGAAAAGCAAGATCACACCAACAATACAATGCTCTTTCTCAACCACAAACTATCAGCACTTCCTTGCAAATTACAAAATTCCAGCCTCCAGATCTCTCAGATGAGGGATCCATTTATAGATGTGTGCAAGGGTGTGAGTCATCTCCGGGTTTTTGATTAGTGTCATTCCACTTGTTGTTTTTGGTTCCACTTGGAGATTTCTTGGATCTCTTACTCATCCTGGGTGAATTCAGAGAGGCAAGTGTCATAGGAGAAGTTTCTAGAAGATTCCATGAGCATCCACTGAGCAAACTGTCTCGAACATTTGTCCATCCTTGCTCATCACACCCTACAGAAGGCCTCATCAATATGCATTGCACCTGGCTAGTGTAGAAGTCAATATGCATCACACCCTGACAGTGGAGCAGTCAATATGGTCCAATTTTGGCTAGTTCTGGATGGTTTTTCAGGTAGAACATTTGGGGAATGATGTAATCAGTTGACCATGATCCTTTAGGGTATGAAACAACACTTTTAGGGGTTAAAGAGCCTTAGTTTATCGACATATAAGATTGGGGTTGCAGTGCCCAAATATTTCTATAACAGTTGCCCCCTAAAGCATGAAGTCATAAATCTTTGATGTCGGGTGAAATGCTTTATCATGAGGATCCGAGGTTTTCGAAACTGGAAGGTGACCTGTATAAGATACAATACAATACATCATCATAATATAATTTTCATGATCTAGTTGAGGCAGGCATTCCCATGCTCAACTTTATAAATTCATTTCATGTACATATAAAAGATAGTTGTCTGGATATGCAGACATGTGATTCTTCAAATGTAAATTCATCATCCCCGGTTCGGATGACCATCTATGAAGCTTCTATGTACATTTGATGTCTTTATATCCCCGAATATATCGCAACCCAGATGGATGAAACTAGATCCGGGGTCTTCAAACTCATTCAATCTTCGCCCGATGTACAAGTCAATCCATGTGAAGATATGTTCTGAAGTCGAACATGGAAAGACATCGCTTGATTACCAGTCAATAATGTGAGCTATTAACAGACGCGAGAGGAATCACCGATAATGATAATGACCCTCGAGGTACTATAGTACAAGTCACGTGGTGTGAATATATGATCCGATGTTAAACACCACGCAAAATATTTCGGTTGAAGGCCATTGATGTCAACCTGTCGCCAGAAGTGAGAAACTTGCCATTGAGGCATGCAAGCTTCAAAGTACTGAAAGGGTTGTTTCTAAGTCAACTTCTTGGATAATGAGCTGATGTCGACAAGAAGTGACCCATCGTAGGAGGGCCTTAATGTATCCCACATCTACAACATGAAATGAAGAAAATGATTTTCTGGAGGTGTAAACGATCTGACGACACAAGGTTCAGGAATGGCAGTCATGAAAAATGAAGGGTGAAGGTACTAAAGTGGATGAGGCATTAACAAGACGGTGGTTTCTCAATTGAATGACTTCTCTTGAACATATCAGCAACACTGAGGTGGATTGGTAGCATTAACCCCAACAGATGGATGGTGTGGAATACCAATGGTGAAATGACCGGTGAACCAAATAACCCAACCCGACTCAATCAAGGTGACACAGTGAAAGTGTCATGTTCAAGAGCGACCTGCGACCATAAAATTCTTCCAGTTTTTCTTCCCTTTTTCCCCAGTCATTGCTGACCAGTACCTATTTATTTTTGTCAAGCTTGAGGAGGATAACATATGCTTGTTCTATAATTTTCCCTTCGGGCAAACTTCTCACTATGCTTTAGCGAGTCTAGCGACAGTGAAACTCGTTCTTGTCTAGGTGGACAAGTTTGTCGCTATTGTTTTAACGAGTTTAACGACAAAGACAACTCGGTCCTTTTCATGTTTAAAGAGTTTCAAAAGGGACGAAAAGGAAACTCCAGTAGCTCTTTTTCGTAACAAAATCCCTTAAGTCTGAAAAAGGATAAAATAATACAAAAGGGATGACTTTTCGATCACTATAGTGAGCCGAAAAAACAAGCGCTCGAACTTTTTCGTGAGGTAATCCCTCAGGTCTGAAAAAGATTAAAATATATAAGAGGGGTGGCACTTCCAATCACTTTAGCGAGATGGAAAGGCCAATAGCTCGACAATATTTTCATATTTAATGAGTCTGAAAAGAGTTTAAAGGAGACTCGTTTTTTAGGAATGAGTAGCATTTAGGGTAGCAACTAGTTCTGAATAAGCTTGGAACTTCTCAAAACATGGTGATGTGAAGAGGTTGGCTAACAGGACCACTCGTCGCAACTATTCCTCAAAAGGGTAAACAATCAAGTGGAAGCGTATGATCAGCCAAAAGGATGGAGGTGATGACAGGAACACAACCAAGGCTCAAAATGCTGATAGCATGGCAATCACAAAGGTTATTTACAGAAGGCGGGTTCATTTTTTAACGTGCTTGAAGCATGGGGAACTATGCTCAGTGGTAGGTTTATTTTTTAACGAGCTTGAACCATGTGACAACATATGCTCAATTGGTGGTCAAAAATATTTAGTTCACTGTTTAGCACATCATATTCTTTCGTTGGTCTTTCAACCTGCTCAATCACTCCATCAAACTGATTAGAAATACATATATACATATGAACAATGAATTAAAACTAGCATTTTACTTGAAGTACGTGAATAGTAATCATAAAAAGTAGTTTTACCTTTCATTTTCATCATTCTATTTCAAATTTGGGATTTTGGAGCTCTAGAGTGGTTTTCCCCCTCAAATTACACCAATTTATTTCGAGAGATCCGATGGACTATTCTCTGTGCCGTCAGGACCAGGTAGGAGCTAACCCTGAGCTCTTCATTTTCATTCCATCCTTCTTTGATTCTGAGCATGTTTTTTCACATTTTTGGGCCCTTGGGGTTTGAAGATTTTGTTCCCCAATCATCGCACCTTTCCAGTATCGAAAGGTGTGATTCATACTGAGCTACCAACTAGCCAATCAGTATGCATCCCACCTTGCTCAAAGGCAGTGTGTGATGGGCGCAAATGGGCATCTTTACACAGTGATTTTTCATCAAATTTTTGCCTGTTTTTGCTCAAATTTGGATCCTAACTCATATTTTGTTTGCATTTCAGATTTTTGTTGGATCAAGATGGTTGTCATATGGTGTGAACACGAACATGAAGAAGAGGACATGATTGCCTTACATGACCTGGGCACGGTTGTTGCATTAAGAAACTGTGGTTTGTTGAAGTTCTTCTGCATATCCAGCACGAGGCAACAAATCAGTTTGTTGCAGTATTTTCTCGATGCTTGGGATCCGATTGACCAGGTATTCTAGATTAGAGGGAAATCCATTCCATTGACAGTGGAGAACATTTATTTTCTGACGGGGTTGTCGAGGCGTGGTGCCCCTCTTTCACTTTCATGATTCGCTCGTGGGGGTGAATCCGTGAAAGATTACATTCGTCAGTTCTGCAGAGATGGATCTCAGCCCAACAGAGATGGCAAGATCAATATCTGAGATGTCACTAATCGGCCCCTAAGGACCATTTTATTTACATTTTCTAGATTGGTTGGTAGCACGGCTTTGCATTTGGCAAACAGATCTTACATGCAGTACGCCCTGGAATGCCTGGAACCGAAGGTGTTCAACTGGTGCGAGGCGGTACTTCCTGTCATAAAAGAACAACTCTCCAAAGTAAATAATGGAATAACCAAGAATTTTGGCTATGGTTCCATATTGACTACTTTTGCTTTGGAGAGGATTCCATCGATGCAACCTCAGAACATTTCACTGGGATTGCCAGCACCAAGGGAACCACGGATGCAGAGATGGGTTGATCTTATGGCTAGACATGCCGGTCAGTCACAGATTTCCTTCTCTGATGCCTTTTTCAAGTGGTACGACTGTCAAGAGATGGTCTTTGCGGAGTATCCATACGTCGAGATGGATTTCGGAGGCGACCTGGATTTGGCGCTACCAGTTGGCGAGTAGTGGATTGCTATAGGTAAAATGATTTGACCACATCTTTATTTATCAATTTTATAATGTTTTTGTGTTTTTAAATGTTACCAAGACTAATCAAACTTATATGCATGTGCAGATATTGGACCAATGCGACCAGTGGCGCGCCCGCAGGCGGTAGATGACGCTCCAGCAAGAGAGGCTATAGGGAGGGCCATCCTTTGGGATATGGACATATCGAACACCCTGGCAGTGACGCAGGATCAGATCGAGGGCCTCACTCTTGGTATTTAGGAGGTTAGGATCGATGAGTTACCTTTGAGGTTATAGCGCCATACTACTGGCGTGCCAAGTCGATGGACTAGGCTCCTGCTCATGATCGCATAGGCGGTGACATGTTATCACCAGCATCATTTGTCTAGGATGCTTCCCTACATTCACTTTTGAGTTTCTTGGTCATATGACCGATTTTGTCTTGGACACAAAACATTTTGTAAAAACTATAAACAGTTATATATTTTTTATTTTCGGAGTTTTATTTTGGTTAAATTATGCAATCCTGACGCAAATGTTAATGTAAAATGCTTTCTTTACAAATGCTGCAAATGTCTATCTAACACATAGTTTGCTAATGAATTAGTCAATGTGTTTAAGTTCTTGAAAATATATTGATATCTAATGGAATCAAACTGTCTTTCCAAAATCCTGACTCTTAGGAACATACAATAAATGGCTGGGTTCTGAATGGAATAAATGCTAGTAAGTTGTAGAATGATGAGCTATGAATCTAGCCTGACAACAAGTCGGCATATGCCATGTGAAATGGCATCAGAGAGAAGTTCAATCAACGCACTATACTCAGCGATGTTATTCGTCGATCGGCCAATCCATATCCCCCTGAAACTCCCTAACTCACCGCTTGGAGCGAAAATGTCCCAAGCCATAGAGGATAGGTTCCACATAGTATGACTAGCTCCGTCGGCATACCCAAAAAATGGTTCCAAAAAATTTGACATTTGCAACAAAAGTGAAGCGGATTACCTAACCAAAATGACAACTCTAAAAGAAAACAAAAATGCAACAAAACATATATACAATGAGTTTACTACACTTAATCAGGCGTAGTAACGTTTAAGATACAACCTGTTTCGGGGCTGCAACAGTGGAATCCTATCATAATCGAACAACTCGTAGGCTCCTTTTGTCAATACTCATTTAACAATGTAGGGGCCCATCCATAATGGTTCGAACTTACCTGCTCCCAATTTGTCAGAGTCCTGATCATAAAGTAAGACCAGGTTAACTTCTGAGAAGACACGAGACTTAACATTCTTGTCATATTGGACCTTGACGTGTTTCTTATGTGCTTCATTAGTTAGCGCGGCATCACGATGGGTTTCATCAAGGTGGATTAGTTCCAAGAAACGAACCTCTTCTTCAGAAGTTTTGGGAAGCTGATCAATTGCGAACCTGAGGGACGAGATTTCGCACTGAATTGGTAAGACAGCTTCCAGACCATACACCAATTGAAAGGGTGTAAATCTAGTCACATTTATCACCGAATTCCTATATGCCCACAAAGCTGAGTACAGGATTAAATGAAAATTCCATTTGTGGACTCCAATCATTCTCTGCAGCATGCGCTTAAGGACTTTATTGATTGCCCCAACCTGTCCGTTAGCTTGTGGGTAATATGGAGTAGAACTATCGTGGGATAGTTCTAATTTGGCAGTCAATTCAACCATCATGTGATTGCGGAAATGCGATCCATGATCTGTGACTATGGCCTGTAGAACACCAAATCTAGAAACTACATTATTAAAAAATAAAAGAGCAGTCGATTTGCCACTATTGTTTAATGTAGGCATCGCCTCAGCCCATTTTGTAAAATAGTCGACGGCGATTATAATATACCCATGCCCCCAAACTGAGGTGGGGTTACATGTCATGAAATCAATGCCCCATTTAGCGAATGGCCCAATAGCAACTACTGGATGCAGTGGTGTAGGTGGTAATCTAGTTTTGTGATAAAAAAATTTAACAAGCATGGCAACTTCTAACTGCAGTTATGCAATCTCTAAATATGGTGGGCCAGAAGTAAACCTGCTCATAAGATCTTTTGTGCAATAGTGTAACCAGATAGATGCCCTCCACAAGCACCTAAATGACAATCATTCAATACTTTTTCCGCCTCCTCGTGCATGAGGCACCTTCATAGAACTGTATCGATACCACAGCAGTAAAGCGTACCGCCAATGATCAGGTAGTCTTTGGCTTGGTATCGAGTACGCCGTCGTTCAGAGTGAGAGGTGTTAGGCCTAAAAGTTTGGGTTTGGAGATAGACCAATATATCCCCATACCACGGATCGCTTAACGATATCAGAAACAGAGTCTCATCCACGATTGATATTTTAGATGTTAAATCATTGGATGATGATGGGAGGTCACAAAGTAACTCCGCGAAGACGAGAGACTTCTTTGATTTGGATTTGGTGAATTACAGATCAAACTCTTGCAAAATGGCTATCCATTTGGAATATTTTTTCCCCAGTAATTGACGCGACAGAATGTAGATCATAGGGTTGCAATCTGACACAATGGTAGTCTTGTGAAAGAGAACATAGTGTCGAAATCTCTATACTACTTGAACAGCTGCTAAAGCTAGCTTTTCAACATAAGAGTACTTTCTTTCTGTATCATTAAGATTGTGACTTAAATAATATATAGGATGTTCTATTCCATTATCTTCTTGCACTAAAACCATGGCGATGGTCGTATCTGCAGCGACGAGATACAGATTAAAGTCTTTTTGATAGTCAGGAGCATACATTAATGATGCTTTTATCGGAGAACCTTTTAAAGCATCAAAGGAAGCTTACGCAACCTGATCCCAGTGGAAGGGTACTCCTTTTTTCAACAGACGCGTATAACCTTTAGCAATTTTGGCATAATGTGGAATGAACCTCCTCATAAAGTTTGCTTTCCCTTGGAGTTTCTGAATCTAAAGCAAATTTGAAGGTGGAGGCATGTCAAGGATCACTAAACCTTAAAGGGGTCGAGTCGAATTCCGTCCTTAGAAACTACGAAACCAAGTAATCGACCAGAACCGATACAAAACACACACTTGTGCAGATTGAGTCGTATCTTGTAGTGTCAATAACGTAGAAATATGTCTCTCAAATGCTGCGGATGATCAATCTGCTTTTGTGAATGAGTCGGTAGATCGTCGAGATATGGTTGAACGATGTGTTTGATGTCATGGAAGGCGTAGTTCATTGCCCTCTGAAAAGTTGCCCGTACGCTCTTCAAACCGAAAGGTAATTTACGATATGTGAGTGTGCCCCACGAACATATAAATGCATTCTTTGACTGGTCCTGTGGGCAGATATTGATTTGATTGTATCCGAAAAATCCATCCATAAATGAAAAGATTTCACATCTGGCACATTTATCAATTATCTCGTCGATGAAGTGTGTAGGATAGTTGTCCTTTGGACACGCTTGATTTACATCCCTACAATCGACGCACACTCTAATTGTTCCTTGCTTTTTCATCACAGGAACAATATTTGATACCCAATCAGTGAGGGGAACCGTGTAAATGAAACCAGCATGCAAAAGTTTTTCAATTTCTGCCTTAATGGCAACAACTTTCTTCGGGTGAACAAGTCAAAGTCGTTGTCATACTGGTTTGACATCTGGATACATCTTAATTTCATGTTCAAAAATTCTCGAGTCAATGCCTGGCATTTCTTCATATGACCATGCAAAGACATCTCTGAACTCACGAAAGAGAGCACAGTAAATTTCCAGTTCTGATGGAGAACAAGATTTTCCAACATGAATATTCCCTACGATATTAGGTTTGGTCGAGATATCAATCGCGATAGTTTCTTCAATATTGGACATATTTCACTCGGAATCCACTGCATTTACAATATTTGATAGAAAATAAAAAATTGAAGGATGATTAAGGTCGCTTGAATAATCTTCATTGTTATCTTGAAGGTGGTAATGATGGTGGAAATCTTCCCATGACGCCTCACCTATCATCATCGATTGGATGATTCCTTCATCTATATAATGTATACGAGACCAAGGATCGGAAGAGGTACCATACTCTAGAGACCTATCTATCCAAACACTCGTTGAGTGCTGATTTGGGTTTACCGCCCAGGCCCAAAATATTGATTGCTACAAAGATTCTATGAGGCTTGGGAGAAACACCTCGCGGTGATCCACACTATCAAAATGGTCAGAGTTCTTCTTAATCTTAGATGATGTAGAAGAGATCATATGACAGGTTTTCATTGTGGCCACCTCCGCAAATCCAGTTGGAGGCGAGAGGGAAAAAGTACCCATTAAGAAGGGTCTTTTAGGAGACCTACTCTTACATTTTGAAGCGATTAAGAACTTCCATGTATCAATGGAATGCTTCCAAGAGCTTATGAATTGTTAGGAAAGAAGGCTAGTTGGTCAACGATTGTAATTCCACCTTGGAAGGGAAATGCAATTTTTCTAAAATATGTTGACACAACGCAGCCATAGCACAAATCTAGGGACTTCCCAGTAAGATATTGTAGTCAAGGTTTCCATCAATGACCTCAACTTCAATCTCCACTGTCTTGCCCCCCAGTTCGACTTGCAAGTTACTTTAAATCCCATACGGTGTGTGTGTTCTTCCATCGAACGCTTTTAATGTTGTTGATGATCGTGACAAGGGTGGCGAAACTAGAGTTTTCCAGCAACTCATTGACATAATACAGGTTGATCCCCCCTCATCAATGATTATTCAATGAACAGTTTTATTAAGGGCTTTTACCTGTATAAGGAAAGAAAGTTGGACCGATAGATTTGTCGAAAAATTCTATATGGTATCAGAGTTGAGAAGAGAATTCGAACTTTGAAGTTCAGGGTTGCAGGTGCAAATCAAATTCATATCATACTTCAAGGTTGGCCAATGGCGTTCTATGGCTTGAGACTTGAGTATGCCTTGGAAGGTAGCTTGAATTACATAGCATGGAAAGATAGAATGGAGGTTATATTAGAAGACAATGGCTTGAAGGAATTCATTGATCAAGAAATCCCAAAGCCAGATTCAACTAATGCACAAGAGTTGGCTGAGTGGAAGAAGTGTGTGGCGAAGGCGAGACGGATCATCCTTGAGGGAGTTCAAGACCATATTGTGTCGAGTCTCCATAGGAAGGATACTCCATTTTCAATGTGGAAGACATTGAAGGACCTCTACCAGAACAGTATCAACCAGAGGAAATTGGCGCTCAAGGATAAGCTTTGAAGAATCAAGATGGAGAAGGGAAATACTATTTCCACATATCTGAACAAGCTCACCACCTGCAGAGATGAGCTTGGTAGTGTGGGAATAACTACTGCCGATGATGATATGGTGAGTCTTGCTCTCCTTAGCCTTCCAAAGAGTTGGAATAGCTACCATGACTCTGTGAATGGAAGGGAGAAATTGTTGGATTGGGAATGACTGTGGTCAGATCTTATGCAGGAGGAGATCAGGAGGAGCACGCGAGATGGTTCTTCATCCAAGAATGAAGATTAAGAAAATCTGGCCTTAGCAAGTAAGGCAAGGAAAGGGAAGGGGAAGGCCTCCCATTTCAAATTGAATTCTTCTCATGGAGGGAAGAAGGGTGACATGTCTAAAGTAAGATGCTTTAATTGTCACAAGATGGGACATTATGCGACT
>APFE031074577.1:162191-169691 GCA_000404065.3 Pinus taeda
ACATGTCTAAAGTAAGATGCTTTAATTGTCACAAGATGGGACATTATGCGACTAATTGCCCATCGAAGAAGTCCAAGAAGGGATTCTTAGAAGGATCAGAAGGTGAGGCATTAGCCTCTCAGTTTGAAATGGACTTTACCCTCATTGCATGCATGGTGTCATCGATGATGGGTTGTGTCTGGTATGTTGACAGTGGAGCCTCATTCCACATGACCAGTGATAAAAATTTATTCGGTGCCTTGGAGGAGAAAGACCTCAAGATGGGCATAGAGATGGGTGACGACGGAAGGTATAGTGTTTCAGGAGTGGGCACGGTTTCTTTTCAGAGGGAGCATGGAGCTCCTCTCACCTTGACAGATGTGATGTATGTGCCTGGACTAAAGAAGAACTTGGTATCGGTCACGATGTTGGGGGACAAAGGTTACGGTCTTGTCTTCAGTAAAGGAAAGGTGTTCCTAAGATAGATAGACATGGGTCAAACCAAGAGGATAGGGATTCGGGTGAAGAATATCTATAAACTAGAGGTAGATGATTGTGTAGCATTAAGTACGAAAGCAGAATTGGTGCAAAGCCAAGACATTGGCGAGTTGTGGCACAGGGGGTTGGGCCATTTGCATCATGGGACTTTGAAGATAATGTAGCAGATATCTACGGGACTTCCCAAAGGTAAAATTGAACAAGTTGACACATGCAAAGGTTGTACCTTGGGAAAGTACACCAATTCTTCCTTTCATGATCGAGACAGTTGAGCAGAGGCTATCTTAGAGAGAGTTCATATTGATTTGTGTGGACCATTCTCGAAAGCATCCACAGCAAAGCAAAGGTATTATGTGATTTTCATTGATCACTATTCTCGTAAATGTTGGATTTATTTCATGCAGAAGAAGGACCAAACCTTCACAAAGTTTTGTGAGTTCAAAGCTTTGGTCGAGAAAGAGTCAGGGAAGAAGATCAAGGCCTTGAGAAGTGACAACGGTGGAGAATATGTATCTCAAGAGTTTAAGGACTTATGTGCAGTGGAAGGAATTAAACAAGAGTTGACGACACCTTATAACCCACAGTAGAATGGGGTGTCCAAGAGGAAGAACAAAACTATTGTAGGGGTAGCACGGGTAATGCTGCATGACCAAGGCCTACCACTTCACTTGTGGGCTTAGGCATGCAACGCAGCAGTCTATTTGCAGAATAGAAGCCCGTATCACATACTTGGGATGAAGACACCAGAGGAAGCTTTCTCTAGTAAGAGACCAAATGTGGGTCACTTTAGGATCTTTGGCTCATCAGTATATTTCCATGTGACAAAGGATGCACGAAAGAAGCTTGAGCCAATAATAGAGTTGGGGATATTTGTGGGGTACACTGATACACCTCACAACTATCAGGTGTACTTGCCTACCAGTCGAAGGACAGTGGTCCGCAGAGATCTCAAGTTTGATGAGCAGAAGGCCATGCAAGTTTCCCTTGAGAGGGAGCTCCAACTACAGGCTATGGAGGAGTTGTGGAGGAACTGTTGGTTCCTAAAGAGGAGTAGCCTCAGACTAATGCGAAGTAGCCACATGTAGAGGTTCCAGGAGTGGAGACATCCACTCAAGCAGAGTCTTCCAGAGATGGATGGAAGCGCACAAGAGAAGTTGACATATTGTTGGAGGATGCAAGAGAGAATGTGGGAGCACCATCTTCTCAGCACAGACAGAGGAGGTCACCTGAGAGGTACACTGGATACATGGCCCTTGCTGGGGAATGTGTTGAGACTGAGCCATCTTCCTTTGAGGAAGCAGTGCAGCAACCGATTTGGGTTGATGCTATGGTGGAGGAGTATGACTCCATAGTTTGTAATAGTGTTTGGGACATGGTTATGAAACCAAAGACCAAGTCAATTGTGAGTTCCCATTAGCTTTACAAGGTAAAGAAAGCTGTTGATGGTAGTGTGAAGAAGCATAAGGCAAGCTTTTCATAGGTCGAGGGTATTGACTATGATGAGACTTTTTCTCCTTTCGCAAGGTACTCATCTATCAGATCTATGTTGGCACTATTAGCACAGATGGGTTGGAAGATCCATCAAATGGATGTGAAGGCTGCATTCCTCAATGGCCAGATTGAGGAAGAGGTGTACATAGAGCAGCCGAAAGGTTTTGAGACCTTTGATCATGAGTCGCATGTGTGCCGACTCAAGAGAGCATTGTGCGGGCTGATGCAAGCACCTCGTGCTTCATACACCAGGATAGACAACTACTTCGCCAGATTGGGCTTCACAAAGAGTGAAGTGGATGCAAACCTGTACAGCATCGTGGTGAAAGGTAAGTTGTTGATCATCGTACTTTATGTTGATGATCTCATATTGACTGGTGATAATCAGTTGATCATGTCTTGCAAGGAGGACCTTGCAAGAGAATTCGAGATGAAAGACATGGGTCTCATGCATTACTTCCTTAGCATGGAAGTGTGGCAGAAGGATGGGGAGTTGTTTGTGTCTCAGGGCAAGTATGCCAACGAGATACTCAGGAGATTCCACATGGAGAGGTGCAAGGCCATGCAGACTCCTCTAATAGGTAACTGGAGGAAGGAGGTTGCTACTTCAAGAGAAGTGGTAGAGGCTACTGTGTACAGGTAGCTTGTGGGTTCACTGATATACTTAGTGAACACACGACCAGATTTGTGCTATGAGGTGAACCAGCTGATTCAAGCGATGTTTCAGCCTACCAAGATGTTTTAGAAAGCGACAAAGCATGTATTGAGATACCTCAGAGGCATATCTCAGTATGGATTATGGTATAGATGGACAAGGAGAGTGAAGCTAAAAGGCTTCACTGATGCAGATTGGGCAGGGAGTCCATTAGATTGGAAGAGCACATCAGGAGGGATTTTCAACCTTGGGTCAGCGACAGTTTCTTGGTACAGCAGGAAACGTAGGTCAGTTGCACTCAGCTCAGTAGAGGCAGAATACATGGTTGCAAGTCAGGCAGCATGTGAGGCCATCTGGATGCGGAAAATCCTAGTTGGTTTGTTTGATCAGAGGATGGATCCAACTGTGATCTATTGTGATAATCAAATTTATATCAAACTCTCTGAGAATCCAGTATTTCTTGATAGGTCCAAGCACATCGACATCCAGTATCATCATCTCAAAGACTATATAGTAAGGAGGATCATGTTGCTGCAGTATGTTTTGACAGAGGAGCAAGATACTGGCATTTTGACAAAGGCATTGTCAAAGTGTAAATTCGAGTTCCATAGGATCGAGGTGGCAGATAATCCCTTTCTTGTTGAGAGGGAGTGTTGAAATATGGTAACAAGAATATTCCAATTTAATTTGTCCTTTAATTAAATTGTGAATTAAAATCAAATTTAGTCTTAACAGCTACTTGGAAATAATTAATTAATTTATTTTGAATTAATTAGTTGGAGAAATTCAAGTTAGAAGTCTTTTTGAAGTCATGCAAGAGTTCTCCCTTAAATTAAGGAGATAAGTTCGAGTTATATTTGAGTTGTAATTAGTTAACTCAGTTGACTGAGTTAAGTCCAGTTAAATTAGTTCCAAACTATTTGAGGAACTAATAGAGAGTTAACAGTTAGTTGATGCATGCATGCACTCAACTAGTGCTACTCCAGTTAACTGAATATTCTCTCATCAGAATCTCATGCATGTCTATTATGAGAAAGACCCAGTTGAGTTAAATGTCAAGGACAGTGTACTATCAGTTGCATGTGTTTTCTTATATAGGAAACTCATGCATGCAGTCAAGGCATCATCCTTGAAGATTGTGCAGTTTTGGAGAAGGATCATCCACTTGGTAGATGGGTTTTCCACTTGGTAAAGGAAGATCATCCACAAGGAATAGCGCAAGGAAATAGAAGCTTGGAGGGCAGAGAGGAAGGCTAGAGAGAAGCCAAGATTGCCTGTGAGCATCTGTGAGGATTGTATTGAGAGTTACCTAGCTGTGAGAGCTAAGGATTTGTATAATTCCTATGTATTTCCACCTTGTATGATAATACATATAGTGGGGTTTTTAGCTAAGGCTTTTCCCAAAGTATTTTCATGTGTATTATGCCATTGATTCTTCTTCTTCTGGTTATATTGTTTAGCTCGATATTTAAGCTTCCACAAATTGATAGTAGAAATAGGTTATAGTATTCTGCTTTGATTTATTTCGCATTATTGGGTTAACCTACCATCATATTTTCTACATGGTATCAGAGCTAGATTTGTAGAAAATTTCTACACTAGTGTCTTTCCCAAGCCTTACTACATGCATCCAAAATCCAAATTTCGGGTTTGTGACTCTTTCCACTATCCATGCTTGTCTCAACATGTCACAGATCACACTATTTTCATTCCACTAATGTATCCCTTGTCATTGTCTGCCTTAGCATAAACACAGGTATAATATAGGCACATAATATCAATTCATATCCATGTGATACTAACCTCATAGATTTGTCAGGGCTAGTTTCCCACTTGATTCCTCATAAAACTAGGAACCTCTTCATGCCATTCACTTGAATAAGCAATCATTCCTCCACAAGCATGATCCCTGACGACCCTGTTAGACAAAGACATACATACATACATGTATATACATCAACATAATCATGACCACAACATAATTACCAATGCTCATAAGGTTAGGGTTAAGGGAACTCACTTTATCAGTGCACAACATGCACAACATTGATAACAATAGTTCCCAACATAACCAAGGCATTTGATGCCTCAAATCCGTTTACTTTACTCTTCTTGTTACCTTTCTTATGATTATCCTGCCATTATCCATTTACCCCAATGGACCCAACCAGTCCAATTGGTTATCATATTCTTGCCTTCAATTGCCCTTATACATGCATCGGACTTCATCTGGGTCTTACATTACCTGTTGGGTTTCATTAAACTCTCCC
Organism: Pinus taeda; assembly: GCA_000404065.3. NCBI lineage: Eukaryota > Viridiplantae > Streptophyta > Pinopsida > Pinales > Pinaceae > Pinus > Pinus taeda. Next base: position 167,085 of record APFE031074577.1, read on the forward strand.
TGAGCTCCATCAACTTTCCTCTTTCCCCAACCAATTCCCAAGGCCCTCAAGAAATAAAAGGCAAGGAAAAGAAACAAAAAAAATGAATAAAACTATGGAAACCAATAACAATACAACACCACAAACAAAGTGGCATGGCCATGCACCAGACACAAACAAAATGCAAATCAAATGTAAACAAATCACAAAAGGTCGAAAGCACAAAACTAGCAACAAACACCATGACTCAACCCCATGTTTCCCAGTTCTTCTAAAGGAAAGCTCAACCTGAGCCTTCTTCAAGATTTCATGGCAGCCTCTCTTGCCATGCAATCCCCTACATCATACTATCATAAACATGCAACTGTCAGTGCATAAATAAACATAACAACATATTGGTTTCCTTACCTTGTTGTACCCAGTACACTCACTTGTAACTGAACACGTACAAATATAATCTCTCAAGGGGCTCCAATTCCTTGACAAATCCAATCATAACTGGAAATATTACCTTTCAAATACATGTTCATGAATATAGAACATATTCACATAATGTTAGACAAAATCAAGGTTAAGAAGACTTCTTGTATTCATGCAAAGCACTCATTCATTTGGAATTATGATTTCCAAACATAGCCAAAGGAATTCTCACCCAATTCCTTTCTTTTACCCTTTTCCTTGCTACAATTGAGTCTTATTATGTGTTATCACATCACCCAACCGTTAGTTATATAAACAAATCAAATGTTATCGCGTCATGCTAATACCAAGCATGTTTCCCTGCAATTATTTATACATGCCAATCACATGTTCCAAAAATCAAGACAACATGTCTGTTAACTTGAAATAAACCTTACTAAGACTAACAGCCATGTCATAATCAACTCACTATTGCTAATCATAATACTACAACTAGCAGCCACTTGCACTCAAGTGCATATTAGTTGTCTCAACACATAATGTGTTAGTACAACCTTCTTAAAACAAGATCATTCCTTCATGAAATCTTATAGACACATACTCATATCATGAAATTAATCAATCATTCAAGCAACCTGTAAACACACCCTCTTACTATCCATGGTCCACACTAAGGTAGAAGGAGACAACAACTATAATGGTCCGATCTCCAAATCTCTACTAAAATTAGCCACACTTTCCAAAACTTGATTTTAATTTCTCATACATTTTGTACCTGAAAACATGTCACATAATCATTCCACTTTTCCATTCAATAGATTTCATGTAAGGCCTATAAGGGGAGTCATGCGAATCGCAGTCCACTACTCTGCTCTTCATCCTTGATCTTCTATTTCCTACAAACATACCATGTTAGATAAACCAAATATATGACATAATCGAATTCATACCTCAATGTATCTCAGGGGAGGCTATCACATATGCACAAGTGAGTCTAAATTATTACTGCACAATATCACACGTATATTGACTCATAATTGAATATCATAACAATAACCATCTATACAGGCCAATTCAAATTAGCATGATACATATAACATCAAGATCTTAAATGCAATGACCATAATCATCATGTGTGTGACTGGAATGCATATAACAAGAAGTTAACTACCATGCATGACTATCTGATGCACGTGTATATGATCGCACAGATCAACTAGCATTTATCATGCACGTAACCACAAAACAATAGAATGATAGGCTTGTATATATGCATAATGCATATAACAATCATTTATCATCATATCTACATGCCCAAAATACAAATACAAACTCGTATGATGATCTACTCTTATCCCCGAGGTCTAGTGTTGCAACCTCGTTATAATAATCTACATTTCTTGCTCCATCTCAACCAACATATCATTATCATAACATACCAACAACATCATGATGACAAAAATTACAAAATGACCACGACGATGGATGTTTGACCTACCATGCATGCATAACCATATACATTTAACCCATCCAGTCCAAATGTTTGAACCTGGAAGCTCTGACACCACCCTATAATGCTCCCTCCCACACTTCCCCAAATTCACAAGCTCACTAGGGTAAACATGAGACAAATTTCATTATGACCTGACCTGACCTCCTAGTTCTAGTTAAGGAAGTGAGGCCAACAAACTTAACACATACTGACATTCTGCAAGGACTACAGGTCACTCAGAGGCTGAAAAACTACCCCATGTGACAAATCCCTGAGTTGGAACCCCTTTTATCTACCCTGGGCCCACAACTGCACCCACAACAAGGCATGCATGCGATCATGAGCCTATAACCACACTCATAAGCCTAACTGCAAGTGATTATGACCTTAAATATTCAGTTTTGAGCATGCAGTCCCGAAATCTGTGCTACCTTTTCAGGCCAGCCTCTAGATCACTACCCAAAATTGCTTGATACTTTCAAGAACCATAATTAACATGACAAAAAAGTTAAACCTTCAATCTCAAATCAGAAACTTGACCTAGACTGCCTAGAACACACTAGACCTTTTGTTAAACAAATGATAAACATGTAAGCTACAGGTCATGAATGCATATATGATCGTAAGAGATTGAGATTCATATGAGAATCACCAAGAAGGGCTCTATGCCCTCTACACAAGATGCAACAACACTTGTTAGTCCATACATTCATCAA
>APFE031074577.1:174691-188564 GCA_000404065.3 Pinus taeda
TGAACTAAGAGAGATCCAAGCACCATAATAGTAGGAAAATGAAGTACATTCATAATTTGGGTTGGGGGGCATGAAGAGAGCACATGTTTCAAAGAGCTCTGATTCAGACAAAGAATCTCCACTGAAGACATCTAAATGTGAACTGACTATGGTTCCAGTTGATTTGACATTAGGGGGTTGAGAGAAAGTGTAGAAAAAGAAAGACAAGAAAGGGAAGTTAAGTGATTATTATAACACTTAAACTTTGTATGTGTTAATTTGTAATTCATTTACAATTTTTTCTCTTCAGCTTAAAGTTGTATATACCAGAATGCTCTAAGCATATGCAAAATGTAATTTTGTTCTTTTTTTTCATGATGAATAAAATTATGAGTGTTTTCCTTCCAAAAAAATAAATATAAAAATTATTTTTTCTTTGTGATTCACATATAACTTTAAAATTAAACAAATAATTGTTTTTTTCATATAATGATGTGTTTAATTTTATTTTTTTTTTAACATAGATGTTTAGCTTGACACTTGGCATTTTAAGGCTGGTTTATGGGACATAAAAGAGTTGGTACATGGGTACACTATTAAGATACTCCTTGAGTAATGATCACTAGTTCAAAACTCCACGGGTATCTCATCAACCCTATATCATGTTTCACATGAGTACTAAACAACAAAATCTCACCTAGTTGCCAATTCCTCTAGATGAAAACACAAATGCAAACTCTCTGCATGTCGTTGCATTAGTAGTACAAGTAAATTTGATCAAATATTATTTATTTATAATGATTTTAATTATCTTAATAGGCCCTTCACTGAATAAATTATCCCAAGAGCTAGTTGTCAATATATTTATAGAATTGTCCCTATTGTCCTTGAAAGCCTCACACTCTAAAATAAAATTCTTTTATGTTTCCATTTTCCTAGTGTAGAAAATACATATTCTTTCCCCACCTCTTTTGGTGTTTCTCAACGTCATGTTTTCAAATAAGTTGATGAGAGTTAATTCTTAACTAAGCAATAATAATTTTGGCTCTCTATGAGATATTGGTCCCCATAAACCCTTTTTGATGATTTCCAATGTCCTATTTCACAACACAGTTGATGAGAGTTAATTTTTAATTGAGCAATAAGAATTTTGGCTCTCCATGAGATATTGACCCCTACGTAGATTTTCCATGATGATTACCAGTGGGATTAAACTCTTCAATATAATACTTTATCTTTCTCCCTAGCTCTTTATCCCAAGTATGCTTGTGGAACTTATCCATAGCAAAATTCTTTATCTCTTTAGTGTTTGTGGGGCACATGTTCAAGTAAATATCCCATTTACAAAACCATTTTCCATTTTACCACATCTAAGTCTTCTTTATTTGACACAATATGTCATTAAAAACAACCTTAATCCATTTGGCCTCTTCCATTTACTCATTTTTTATTAATTAAGTTGATAAGCTTTTTATGGTGAGGTTTCTCGTCATGACACCGTAGCAGATTCATCGGCCTTCAAAAAATATACCATTTCGACAGTGTGATTGACCGTGGGCCTCTGATCTACGATTTGCTCCACATAAGGCTCTTTGACATCATTGTGGAACCACATCACATGCACCTGGGCCTTTATAATATTGCGGAATAGCGATTGGCGATTCCACAATGTTGCATTTGGTTGCAGTACCAAAACTTGTGATCTTCGATGAGTGACGTGGCCTGATCTACATGGAGAGGAAATTAGTGAAGCCCCAACTTAGAGCCCTCTCTATTGATGATTTCCAATTGGAGTTGTAACCTTGGTGCATGACATGTCAATTCACCAATTGTCGATTGTCGATCACCTTCTGCGTTTGGGCCTTGGTCTTGTGGCTCTTCCCATGACCATAGTCTAGCCCCGGTATCGGAGCCCTTCAATAGGAAGTTATCAATCAGAGATTTCACTTCGATGCACAATACGCCTCAACCTGTGATCGTTGATCTCCCATAACGTGATGCCATCACTACCATGTATCTACCACATTTCACCTTTTTAATAATGCCACGTGTCACCCTTGATTCCTTTGAACTCTTTGTGACCATGGTGCTAGCCCCAAAATTGAAGCCCTCTCTATTGGCGATTTCCAATTAGAGGTGTAACTTGGTGTAGGCCATGTCAATTCATTGATCGCCAATCACTGATCATCTTCTATGTCTAGGCCTTAGTCCTGTGGATCTTCACGTGACCGTAGTCTGGCCCTTGTATCAGAGCCCTTTGATCGGAGGTTATGGATCAGAAGTTTCACTTCGATTTTTCAAATCACCTCAACCTCCAATTTTTGATCTCCCATATGTGACACCATCACTACCATGTATCTGCCATGTGTAACCATTTGAATAATTTCATGTGTCACCCTTTTTTTGGCCTATTGTGAGCCTTGAAACTGTCGAATCCACATGCCACGTGTTAACTTCTTTGGCACGTCGTGATGACGTCAGCCTCCCCGCATCACTTGTCGCAACCAATTGCTACCTGCAATGCCTCCCTAATCGCATCCAGTTGCATATCACAACTCGTGTATCACAACTCACAATATCGACACTTTTAAGATGTGGTAGCTTCTTGGAAAGTTCCGCTTGAGAGCGGATGGGATGTTCTATTGAATTCTTTTCCATACCTATGGAGGGTCCAGATATCGGAAGGCATAGCACTCTCCAAAGTTGGAAGTCAAAAATTGAAAAGACAAGGCATTTGGAGGCAGACAAGGATCACTAGATATCTGAAACAGATAAGGCACTGACACCTCAGACCTCTGGGACATTCTTGTTGGTCTATTGGTCAGACAAACCTCTTTATAATAGAGTTATGTTGGACTAATAACATCTCAAAAAAAAAATTCGAAATTTTCGATACATGTAGTATTTGTCTTGTATAATAATAAACAAATATCTGAACAAAATTCCCACGGGAGATAACTTGATAAAGAGAGCTCATCACAACCCCTTCTAGTGCCATCTATGTAAATGCAACAATGAATATGCAAATCATCTCTTTATTGAATGTAAGGCAGCTCGGGATCCCTGGCTTTCAATCTCAGCAGTGATCCCCTTCACGACAAGGTGGCAAGGTGCTTCGGTAACGAAAGCCTAGTCAATATGGTGGACATGTGCCAACCCCAAAAAACTCAGGAACCTACCTCTTTTGATTTGTTGGGGACTGTGGATAGCATGAAATAATCTCATCTTCCAAAATACCCTGCCGCATTGGCCTTCCATCTCTTCTCGAATCATCTCTGATTACTCCCTCATCCCTGAAGACAAAGATGTAACTCGATCCAGAACCATTACTCCTGAATCCATAGACCACTCAAAGCCATGGGCTTATTTTAATGGGTCTGCCCAAGAGGATGGATGCAGGGAAGGAGCCATTTTAAACCTCTCTGACTCACATTCCCTCCACATTCAAATGGGGTTAGGGGGTGGTACAAACAATTTTGCAGAATTATCCTCTGCAAAATTCCTCATTCAACATTCTTTACAAATTCATTGTCGAGACCTTCAGCTCTTTAGCAACTCAAAAATGTTTGTGATTGGATTAATAAAAAGTCCAGATGCTTAGCTTTCTCTCTGTTTCATATTCTGGATGAGGCCTGTTAGCGCTTGAAATTTCACCTCAGGCTGAAAAAGGTAAACTCCAAAGCAACATCAAACCACTTAGCCTCGTAGCTAGCCGTACGGGGTAGGAGAGGGCTCTCTCCGGTCTATCTCGGCAAAAATCTTCAACGGGCAGAGATAACCAATAAAGAACACTGATTTTAGGCTAGTAAACTGATAAAAAGGTTTGATTTGGGATTTTTAGGGTTTTGGTGGAAAATTGGGAAAGGAAATTTTGGGTGCGGGGATTGGACATAGTTTTCGCAGGGGGTTCTTTGGGGCGAGGTAGGATACTGTATTGATTCCTTTGAAAGATTTGGATGGATGAGAATGACTGGTGAGGAGCTAAGGAGAGCAAGCAATCACCTTGAATTCTCCTTAAACAGCTGAAAACATTGATATTAAGCAAATTTAAAGGCAGAGCATAGCAACCATGAATTCTACCTTAACACTTCATTTGCCTAATTTGCAGAAGAAAAAGTAAGAAGATGATTCACATAACAAACTTACAAGTACAAAGAGAAACACACCATCAATACATGTAACCACAGGAATCCCAAAAAGGACTGCAAAACCCTGGTCTTTCTTCCTTTGCCAAAAATGCAGAGATACAATAAGTAATACAATAGAAGCTTTCTCCCTCAAGAGTCCAACCATGAAAATGACTCAGAAAGTAAATAATATAGGAAAGCTAACATCTTTCCTTGCCTCTAGGGGTCGTGCTCACTATCCTAGGAGCTGTTTCAACCAATTCCAAACTGAGCACTAAAATCTAGGCAGTCAAAACAACTTGCCTCTATAAGCTAGGAAACCAATTCATTCATTAAATTTTTGCCTTTTTCATGAATGAATCTTCTAGAAGAGATAAATAAGTGTCAAAGTATCATAAAATTACATCATTTACATCAAGGAGGATCAAAATCCACTCAAAAAAGTCAAACCTAGTCAAAACTGCGTTTTGTTGAGTTGTAGGTGAAAATTTGAGAAAATGTGCTGATGCGTAGTGCCCCAATCCTGAACGCGTAGCGGGCCTTTGAGCAAACTTTTGAGGCACTTCCCGGAGTCCCAATGAGGCCAACGTGGGCTTTTTGGAAAGTTCTGGATGTCTACTTTCCAACCCAAGTGGAATTTCGGAATTTGGTGGTCATTTGCCCCTCCAAAATTGCAATCTCCCAAGACTGCTTCCTGTGTGTCAAAAAGGTGGCAGAAAGTCATTTTTTGCTTGTTTTTTTGACCTTCTGGAGGCTCAAAACTTGGTGAAATTTCTTGGTAATTGCTGAGCAAGTGTATTTTTGCATGACAAATCCAAAAATGCTGAGTTTTTGAGGAATGGACTTGCCCATCTTCAGGGTAGCGCGCGTCGTGCTACGCATTGGGGAAGAAAACCTGTTTTTTGCCCAAAAAATTCACAAATGACCAAAAATGCTCAAAATTTTTTGAAATTTGTGCAGAAGGTAAGTCATATAGCACCATGCTCCTTCAAGGAAGCCTCAGCCAAGATGTGGAGGGGATCGGGCCTTTTTCTTCGTTTTAGTGTCTTGGCCAACCGTCCTTTGAGAACCTTCATTTATGCCTTACATACGTGCATTCGAGCCCAATAATGGTTTTTCATGTTCCTGAGCATGTCCTTATCTTTGTTAGCCTTGGCCAGCAACCTCTCCAAATGAGCATTCACCCGAATAAGCATGGATTCTCGATCTATGGGTGTCAAATCACCAGGTCTCCTACGGGCCAATTCCTGGTCTTCACGAATCTTCCACTGCTCATAAAGCCCGTGCTCATCCTCCAACTATTTGTTGCGCTGCTCTAAATAATTAATCACCCATTTTTCCATCTGCAATTTTTTGTGCAACGACTCATTCTCGGTCCTTTTCTCTCGGATGATCTCCTTGAGCTTTGAGGCAGGAGAGCTAGCCTCAATATCAATGATGTCAATATCTGGATCACCTGAAAATCCTTCCTCAATCATGGGCTGCTTGCCCCTCTTTGATACCTGTGCTGCTGTCGGAAGCGAGGCCCCTTCCACCTGGTGTGGAGATAACACTCGCGGTGCTGATGAAGAAGGCGAGACCCCTTCCACCTGCTTTGGAGATAGTACTCGCGTGGCTGCTGCAAATAAGGACCTTGGGCCTTTCTGATAAGTGACCAAAGGAGTGGAGCTAACATGTCAGGTGACGGGAGCATTAGGCTGCTGAGATGGTCCTCCCTCCTCATGAATGACCTCCTGATGTGGCTGATGTGGCACTGTGAAAAACTCAAAGGAGATGAACTCCTCCCATGAAATGCCCTGCTGAGTCAACTGATGTGAGACTATGAGCTGAATCAAACCATAATGGTATAGGTTCCTGTACTGCTGAGCCGGGGTCTTCTTCTGCAACATGGGCACCATCCTCTGAATGTTCTGAAATAAGAAGATCGGGATGTTCATCATCCTCACTCAGGTGAAATGCATCAAAAGGCGAATATGATAGGAGTACACCTGTGAAAATTTGCCCTCACAGGTAAAATAATGCATAATAAGCCTCATGATGGGAGCATACTCGCTCTGGAGAAATCTGAATGGAAAAACACCTGTCAAAAGTTCCACAAATGATGGCCAGACATAAGGCTCAAAGTGAACAAAATCTAGCAATCTGCGCTTAGGCCACACCTCACCCACATTTTGTATCCCTGTAGCCTGTGAGATCACCTCAGGAGTCAATGTGAAGTTCACCCCTGCCAGAGTGACATGTCCATCACGGAGGTGCAATACAAACAAGCGGGCCAACTCTCTATGATGCTGAATCTGAGAAATTCTCACACGAAAATCATAACAAGACATATACTGAAAACAACTCACTGCCATGGAGCAGGCCTGTAATTCTGCCAGAGAGGTGGGCTCCTCTCGCTTATGATGTCCACCCTTACGAGGCCTCCTCTCCTCTGTAGATGATGAATGGTCATCACTTTGCTCATAAGTCTCGGCTTCTGACATGGTTTTTGGAGCAAAGTGGACAAACGGAAAGACAAATGGAACTGCTGTTTCTGCCTGCAAAAATGCTGAACTCTATGCTCGAGCGATTGAGATGATTTGAAGAGAATTTGGGAATTTTGTTTGAGTTCTGCAGGTCGGCAGCTCAACGGGTCTCGCACCGCCCAACGGGTTGCGCTCGTTAAATTTCTGAACTGTGGAGGGGTGTTGGACGGGTCTCGCACCGCCCAACGGGTCGCACACCACCTAGAACGGGTCTCGCACTGCTCTGCTGCCCGAAACCACTACAATTCCGATCCTTTCGCCTATCACTCTCTCAAAGCCTCTCTTGCAAGCTTTCAAATGCACAATGAGAGTGAAAGGAAGGAACATACCTTTTATAAATTTCATTTGGAAAAATTTCATCCATAAACCCACTTTATAAGGTTTCTTTTGACACTTTTTAAAAACACTGATTTTGGTTTCCTTTATCCTGAATTTGACTTTTTGAGTGCTTTGACTTGATTCTTTTTGCAGGTAGATCATCTGAAGGACCTTGGCAAGGGGACCAGGGTTGCAGTTTGTCTGTTTGAAGACTTTGAAATTTCATCACTTATTTACAAGACTAAGAAAATGACCTTGGGCTTTAAAAACATAGTTTTTAAATCCAAGGTAAAAATTGACTGTACAAGATAAAAATATCGAAGAAACATGTAAATAAACCTCCCTCTGGCTTGCTGAGTACTCATGGATTTTCAGAGACATGACCTTGCAGAGACAAATGACCAAAACCCTAGACCTAGGACTTTGACAGTAAGACACATCAAGACAAGCTTGAAAAACTTTAATAACTGATATGACCTGATCCAGCAAAGCCAAGAGGGGCATAAAGACCAGCTCCTCGATCAGGGTTATGGCATGCCTAACGGGATGCAAAATTTGACACTGATGAGACACCTACTAATGCAAATGCAAAGAGCTTTTTGATCACTGATGGAGGGATTTCAAGATCGACACTAACATTGGCTCCAATGGGGATGGTAGCTCCTTGGAGGTGCCAAGAACCTTAGACCTCTGGGAGAGCAGACCAGTGCCTTATCTATTGGGCAATGGAGTCAATTTATTCACATGTGACCAAATTTGAAAACAACTTTATTTGACTTGGACAATTTACTGAAATCCTAGACTAACTTTGACACTAACTCACTTACTCTATGCAGAAAATGAAATGACTGAAACAAATTGTAAAACTCACACCAACTAACCACCATTTTTCAGAATTATAGCCTTCACCACGGGCCCCAAACTGAAGATGAAAGATCAGTTTCACACTTGCTGCAGAATGAAAATAAAATGGTACTTACAATGAGAGTGAATAGAGCAGAAAAATGCTCAAGCATGATACTTTTTGAGCAGGCGGCCATTCACCGACCCACCAAGACATTCCTCATCGTTCATTTCTTTAAGAAGAAAAGCATTTGGACTATGATATGCTGCAATTTTGTAAGGACCCTTCCACAAGTTGTCAAATTTTCCATGTTTCCCTTTGTCTTCATTGCGGGCATCCCATCTGAACACAATATCATCAATCTGAAAATCATCAGCTTTGGCCTTTTTATCATAAATTTTCTTTATGCGCTCCTGCAACTTAAGGGAATTCTGATGAACCTCATCTCGTGTCTGTTGTAAATGAATCATTTGACTGATCCGCCTTTGCATAGAATCCTCTTCACCACTAGCTTCTTGAAACAACTTTGCTACCGGAACACTAAGTGAAGTAGGAAAAACTGCATCTACTCCATAAACAAGTTCAAAAGGTGACATTCTAATTGAATTCTTTTCACTTACCCGATCAGCCCATAATGCATTTATCAACTTCTTGTGCCAGCTTTTCTTATTTATTTCCAGCAATTTCTTTATGATATTCACTAGCGATTTGTTTGAAGATTCGGCCAGCCCGTTACCTTGCGGATGATAGGCGGTTGAATGACCCAAGCTGATGTTATATTTATAACAAAAATCAACCAGCTTCTTTGATTTGAATGCTGCTGCGTTATCTGTAATTATCTTATGTGGACAGCCAAAACGTGACAAGATATTATTCTCAAGAAAGGAGATAATTACCGAGTCCGTAGCTTGCCGAGTAGGAATGGCTTCAATCCATTTTGTGAAGTAATCTGTGGCAGTCAAGATCCATCGATGTTGCCCGGAAGATGCTGGATGGATTTTGCCAATAAAATCCAAGCCCCATTGCTGAAATGGTGCACTGATTTCGACCGGCTTGAGAGGTAAAGGCTGTAATTTCTGTTTCCCTTGAAAAATTTGACATTCATGACAGCTCTTTACTGCTTTATACACATCAGAAAATAAAGAAGGCCAATAAAAACCAGCTCTCAAAATCTTATTAGCCGTGGTCTTCCAAAATAAGTGACCCCCACAGTCACCTTTATGAAAATCATCAACCGTTGTCTTAGCTTCCTCTTCGACCAAACAGTTCAGCAAGATGCCACCGGGATCTTTCCAATAAAGTGCAGATTTGATAATGCAAAATTTAGCAGCCTTTAGTTTCAATGTTCTAGCTTTGTTTTTAGGCATTCCAGGGGGTGAAGATAAATTTTGAAGCACATAAACTATATCAGCATACCAAGGTGAAGATACAAAGATATCGGACACCGGTAAAACATAATTTTCTTCATCTTCATCGGACAAGGCAGCAATCAAATTGATATCAAGGACGTGAAGATTTGTTTCAGCCATTAACTTAGCTAAACCTTGACCTTTAATCAACTTGGTAGGCTTAATTTCTACATCATACTCTAAGAGTGCAACGATCCACTTACCCCTTCTTCCTTCCAGTTCCGTTTGCACTAAAACATCCTTCACAGCTGCATTAGGAACATATGCTAAAACATGAGAATTCAATATATAAACTCGAAAATCTTTCAATGCTTTGATGAGTGCCAATGCTTTCTTGTCAATGATATTATAATTCAACGCTCCGTCCCTTATGATGCGGCTGAAAAACGCTATGGGCCTCTCAACTCCATCTCTCTTTTGCATTAACACGGCTGCCAATGTATGCTCGGAAGCAAATGAAAACAAATTGAAATCCTGTGTATAATCTGGGCTGATTAAAGTTGGAGCTGAAGATAAGACTACCTTTATCAAATTGAAAGACTTCACCACCTCTTCGGTCCATTTAACCTCGTTGTCCTTCTTGAGCATATTGGTTATCTCCCTAAGATGTTCAGCAAGATTGGGAATGAAACGACGCAGAAAATTCAACTTACCATTGAAAGACTGAATTTCTTTCTTGCTACGAGGCTGCTCCAATTGCTGAATTGCTTCTACTCATGCAGGATCTATATGAATGCCATCTTTAGAAATGATATGGCCCAGCAGCTTGCCTTCACTCATAGCAAAAAGACTCTTTTTCGGATTCAATGAGATGCCATATTTTCTGCACTTTTCAAACACCTTAGTCAAGTGAAATAAATGCTCTTCATCTGATTTAGAAAACACGGTCAAATCATCAAGGTAAACAACTAGAAAGACATCTTTCTCATTTGCAAAGGCCATGTCCATTGCCTGCTGAAATGTAGCACCCGCATTCTTCAATCCAAAGGGCATCTTGGCATAATGAAATGTACCCCATGGAGTAGTAAATGCTGTCTTGTCACGGTCATCTTCGTGCACCAAAATTTGATTGTACCCGGAGTATCCATCAAGCAATGACATCCTAGATGCCCCCACTACCCGCTGCAATATGTGGTCCATCTTGGGCAGCGGATAATTGTCCTTTAATGAAATTTTGTTCAGATTTCTGAAGTCAATGCACAAGCGAATCTCACCGGTTTTCTTCCTCAGGGGCACCAAGTTGGAAATCCAATCGGAAAACCGAATTGGCACTATAATTCTAGACTTATACAATCTATTGACTTCTTTCTCAATCAATGGCAGCAATTTAGGATTAATTCTTCTCAACTTTTGCCTGAAAGGTTTTTGATTTGGTTTTATGGGAATAGTATGCTGAATGATACTTGTGTCGTAAGTTTTCAAATCTGAATAGTCCCATGCAAAAACATTAGCATACAAAGACAATAATCTGATGTATTCTTTCTTTACCTTTGGCGGCAATGCCTTCGAAAGTTTTACCATTTTTGGATTTTCAGCTGTCCCAAGATTTACATCTTCAACTCCTTCAGCTGTTGGCCTCAAAGTTGGTTTGCGGGCCACATCTTCCTGATCAAACAATTCTTCCAAAGGAATCAATCCTTTTGGAATGTAATTGTCTTTGAGCTGCAATACATCCATCTGATTCACTCCCTCAGCTTCCGTGTCTATTGAGATCTCTTCAAACTTTCCCTCAACTTGCAGAAAATCTTTGATTTCTTCGTGATCTTGAAACACTTGCCAACACCTTTGGTTATCTGGAACTGTAGGACGATGCTTCACATATATTTCAAACTTATTGCTGGAATTCATGGGTATTTTCAGATTACTCACCGCCTTAGCCAATGCATCCGCAACGCCATTTTGAATCCGGGGCACACATGTCAAAGTATGTTCAGAAAACCTTTTTAAGATGTCTAAAACAGCATTCCGATATGCTCTCATACGAGGATGTTTGGCCTGAAATTCACCTTTCACCTGCTTGATAACTAACTCGGAGTCTCCATAAACTGCTATATTCTTTGCCTTCAACTTCCGTAGGATTTTCAGACCAGCAATTAAAGCTTCATATTCTGCCTCATTGTTTGAACAATCAAATGCCAATTTATAAGAGCATACCCGTACCTTACTTGGAACTTGATTTTGAGCTGAGAATGGGCTTCGAATCCACACACCTATACCAGCACCATCACTGCCCACTGCACCATCAAAATCCACGGTCCAAAGAACATCCTCATCGTCTTCTAAGTGCTGAAAATCTGACTTTGATTCATGTTCTGTTTGCTGCCCCTGTATTTCAGCAATTGGCCTCATGACAGTGGACCTTTCTTCGCTTTCCTTTCTCAAAACCTCACTGAAATTTTCTGAAATGTCTGGTATATCTTCTACTTGAACTAACTGACTATCTACTTCATTGAAATTCTCCGCAAACAAAACAAAAGATTCTAAATCTGTCTGTACATAATTTACAGGATGATTGACGGGCTTTTCCTTACTAGTGATCATGTACTTCATCTTTTGCTCCCGATATAACTTCCTCATTTGACCGAAAACTGGAATTGTGGCATATGAAAAATCTAGCTGAAGTGTACCTTTGAGTTTGGCTCCCCATGATCTCGACAGCAACATGCCAAACCGTGGAGGAATATCCGCCACCACCACATCCATCAAACGTTCTTTGTTGGAATTTGATCTAGACTCACCACTAAGTCTTTGATCAAGCCAATACATCTTACCCGGCTGGAATCAAATGAGTACAAATCATGATACTTCCTTGTGACATCAAGTCCCAGCTTCTCCATGATTGTTTTTGGCATCAAATTATGTGAAGCCCCCGAGTCGAACATGGCATTGTGTAATACAAACTCATGCAAACGTAAGCTGATATAAAATGGAGGAACATTACTCTCGGGAGACTCACCATTCAAAGCAGGCCCAAAGATTAATTCCGGCTGATCATCTTGTACATTCACCATGTCTAGCATGGGATCAAAATTCAGCAACTTGGAAATTTGATTTCGGTAAGTGGTGTTCTTCATGACCTCCGTCAAAGGAATTGATATCTTCAGCTTTGCAATTTCATTCTCTAAACTGAAAACTGGAAGCTTCTCACCTTCTTTTGGCGGATTATCTCTTTTTTCTGATTTGTCCTTTGGTGGAATTGTTGGCTGATCTACCTTAGCTGCTGATGATGATGGAGTTGTTGAAGAACCAACTATGTCTTTTCCTTTTGAAGAAACTGAGTCATTTGTTGCCATACCTTTCTTTTTCTGCACGAGATTTATGGGGATAACTCAGTTTCTCAATTGCCTTTGTTGTCCTTGCTGCGCTGATAGTGCATTCAAATACCCTCTTTGATACTCTTCAGATTCTTCCTCAAGTATCATATCATTTGACAAAATATAATGCTCATCTTGGGGAAAGACGGAATTACTCACCAACTCATCTTCTTCAGTGATATATGTGGGCAGATGATCAGGCGCGAAGAAATGATTTTCCTCTCCAACATTATCACCTTCATCTTCAGATTCTTGGCCAATAAAATTCTGCTGAAAAGGAGGTTTCACTTGCTGTTGAACTGCTGTGTCTTGTGCCTTTGTTTCACGCTGCTTAATCCTATATTGTTGCTTCTGTTGACCTTTGAAATTGGGATTACGAATCTGAGGCTCAGGCTTGCCAAGACTAACATTTTCAACTGCCCTTGCTAACTGTTCAACCCGTTGCATAAGCTGATTTTGAGTTGAGGTGGATGTTTCCTCTTTGATTGTGACTCGTTTCTAGGCCTTCATTCTTGCCCTTTTGTCATTTAAATTTGCCTCAACGCTGACAGCAATTTTCTGCATCTCCTCCAAGGTAGGTGGGTCTCTATCTCTCAATGAATAGGCCATCTCTGGATCAAAACCATCAGGGAACTTAAGAAGTGCTGACTTTCTAGATGGCCTCAAATCATCGGGAATAGCATTATACACCGTATTGAACCTGATTATGTAATCTTGAACAGACTCACCCGGATTACGCTTGATATTGTTGTATTCGGCATTGATTTGTAGCGGGTCCTTTCTTATTTCCCAACGTTCCAAAAACTGCCTTTGCAGTACATCTAAGGAAGTAATGCTTCCGGTTGCCAATCCTCTGAACCATTTTCTAACTTCTCCGGCAAATGTTTGTACGAACAACCGCATGGTGACATCTTCTTCATCTAACTCATATAAATCAAAGAATGTGGTCATCTTGTCAATATGTTGCTGAGCGGTAATACTTTGAGGAGTGGCATCGAACATGGGGATTTTACTTTGATAATCAGCTGGCATATCATGTAGATTTGCAGGCAAAACCAGTGGGGCAAAACGAGCAGCCATTGCTCTTGGAGGGGGAGTAGGATGAGTATGAGGAGGAGGAGGTGTGATAGCAGGGATTATAATAACAAGAGGTGGAGTTTGAGGAGTTGTGGGAGTCGGAGGAGTAGGAGAAGTGGGAGGAGAACCGACTGTGGATTCGGGATAGGTGATTATAGGCGAGACTGAAACAAATGGAGGAAAAGATACTTCGTGAGCCGTGATCGTAGATCCAATGTGATCAGAGATATTCTCAACGAAATCAGCGAGGGTAGTAGCTTGAATACGTGTCTGGAGATGT
>APFE031074577.1:189887-200741 GCA_000404065.3 Pinus taeda
TTTGCAGCGACTGAATCTTGGTGCTTTGCTCTCGGATGATATCCTTGAGCTCTATGCTAGGAGAACCGACGTCAATATCAATAACTAGATCGCCTGACAATCTCTCCTCGATCATGGGCTGCTTGCCCCTCTCTAGTACCTGTGCTGGTGAAGAAAGTGAGGCCCCTTCCACCTGATGTGAAGATAACACTCGTTGTGATGACGATGAAGGCGAGACCCCTTCCACCTGTTGTGGAGATAGCACTCGCATGGCTGCTACAAATAAGGCCCTTGGGCCTTTCTGATAAGTGACCAAAGGAGTGGAGCTAACATGTCGGGTGACGGGTAGCAGCGGGTGCTGAGATGTTCCTCCTCCTTCATGATGACCTCCTGAGTGGCTGATGTGGGCACTTGTGAAAACTCATTAGGAGAATGAACTCCTTCCTGAAATGCCCTGCTGAGTCACTAATGTGGAGACTATGAGCTCATTCAACCATAATGGTATAGGGCTCCTGTACTGCTGGCGGGTCTTTCTTTCTGCGAACATGGGCACCATCTCTGAATGTTCTGAAATAAGAAGATCGGGATGTTCATCATCCTCACTCGAGTGAAATGCATCAAAAGGAGAATATGATAGGAGTACACCTGTGAAAATCTGCCCTCACAGGTAAAATAATGCATAATAAGCCTCATGATGGGAGCATACTCGCTCCAGAGAAATCTGAATGGAAAAACACCTGTCATCACGACCATTATCACGACCTTAGAAGCTATATCACGACCATTATCAAAGTCATCAATATCATAGTATCAATTCTTTCAACCAGGAGACAGGTAGAGCTTATATCAAATCATGACTTCATCATGCCAACAAGTTATCATCAACCATGCATTATCAATCTGAACTTGATAAAGTCATTCTCATAATCATAATGCAAGTCATTTCTGTCACTAGGTGTAAATGCATACACCAAAGATGAGTCATGCAAGTTCCATTTTCATGTTGAACCACAACTATTAGTACCTCAACCATTGTGCTAGGAACGAGGAGGCCAATACAAAATCATTTTTCCAAATACCCACATAAGTCATTATGCCCACACAGCATAGATATCAAGGCAAATTAGCAATCGGCAAATTAGATCATCAGGTC
This sequence comes from Pinus taeda, assembly GCA_000404065.3. Taxonomy (NCBI): domain Eukaryota; kingdom Viridiplantae; phylum Streptophyta; class Pinopsida; order Pinales; family Pinaceae; genus Pinus; species Pinus taeda. Next base: position 191,020 of record APFE031074577.1, read on the forward strand.
AAGTCCAAATTAACTATTGTAGAGAGAAAAATCAATTCAAAGTCATTGTGAAGCATCATGACAAAACATTGTTCATATCTAACAGTAAGCCAAATCATTCCAACCTCTTGTAGCACAAACACATGACATATATATATGTATGTCCTGATCACTTGAAAACATAAGTTCAATCTGCATGTTCATGTTATGGTAAACATTCAAGATTTTCCTGCTTGTAGATCTAGCCATCTACAACACATCTGTGGAGTTGACATCTTCTAGGTGACCATCCAATGCACAATGCTTCATTTTAATGTGATCAACAATTTTAACCCAACAACTTCAAAAATCAAATTACAGTGGCAGAATATGTGAGGGACACCTTGATTCACAGTTCAGATAGCTTCAAAAAGCTTCAGATGATGGTCAACTATAGTTAGACCCCTGGACACTCCCTTCATGTTAACATGGGAGCACCTTTAGCTGTGTGGACATTGTCTAGACCTTAGCATGCATGCGTCCAAGGATGAGATCTCCAAGATCTATGACTGTGTCTGAAGCATAAACCCTCATTTTTGTACGAGCTTCAAATCTGAGACTTTGTTGCAGATCAATACTATCATATGCACATAAATCATACTTCAACAACACATAATGCAAATAGTAGTATGAGTGAGAATCTTGAGAAGAGATTCTCCCTCTGAATAGGGATATGCATCATTCATCTTCATTGATATCATCAACCTATCTCTACAAGATTAAAGCAACAACATATCTTGTTAGATCATAAATATATATCTATCATGGCTATCGGCATTCTAATATCAATTTTCATCAAATTTTTAGACTCAAAGCAGCAGATAGATGAAACATCATATCTCAAATATTATGAACAAAATATCACTTTCTATCAAGTCACTCCATCAAGTTAGGACATTCAATTTAACCATATGCCATCAAGACATGACCACAGTTAGTAATAGATCTACTTATCAATCTTACACTTATACTTCTCACAACAAGGTTACCATGCTCTTCATGACCAATAAGATCAAGTTAGGTCATTGAATAAAACTTTTACCAAAACAAAAAAGAGTGTCAATCACTCTTTCCATATGCTTTCATCATGCTTATCATAAGAATTACCAGCAGACTCATGTATAGGAGTCAATGAGCTATCATTCTATATGAAATCTGTCATGACAAGTATAAATGGTATTATGTGCAAGAGTCAAGGTGTTATCCTTCTCTATAGGATCAAGATATCCAACAGATAGATCATAGATGTTAGCCAAACATCAAGTGTATTAACGTACCAACATCATATAATTCAAAAAGATCAAGATGTCCAATAACAGGTGCATAATTTCATCATAGGAAACATAGATGCAAGTCACTTTCATATGCATGTATGAGCCATTAAAGAAAGAGACAGTCTCATCATACCTTAGGGCTTATCGAGCCAATATCTGAAACACAAAATGCCATGCATACCTAGTGGTATTCAAATACCTGTGCACCTTCTTGAAGCACTTTGTCATCTTTTCATCAAGTACCTTTTTATCTCTTTCCAGATCTGCATCTCAAAATGACCCTCAAGAAGGATCTTCTCATCAAATATCATCAAAGAGGTTAGAAACATCCATATATTCAAATACATATGCAGGAAGTACAGGCAATAAACATAATCATCATATCTATAAGTCTAACAAGTAAGAAACATCATAAGTCAAGAAATATTTATCTTCAATGCGAGGTGATCATCTCCCTCTTGAACCAATCTTCAAGATCCATCAATGTAAATGGTATATATACCAATGTTGCCTTGAAGTATCCAACTAGGTCTACTAGGGATTGTTGCATCTAGGGCTTCATCAAATCTCCCACAAGTGCTTGAGCATCTTCACATTAACTAGCTAGATTCCATATCTCATATAGTTTCCATAAACCTGGGTTTTCTCTCCAACCCTAAACTCATAGGATCCATCAAACCCTAATAATCAAGTTGCGTAGAATTTTCTTCAAACCCTAGAATTCTTTTAGGTCTCCAACATCCTCTTCTTGCTTCCATTATAGGTGTCATCATTGGGGTGATATTCATGACTCTTCTTCAGCCCATCTTTGATACCATGTTAATTTTTCATAGGGCTACATTGTTCTTTGCTTTGATAATTGCATTTCATCATTAATACGTTAAGTTCACCCCATATCATCATTACATTATTCATATCTACACCATTATTCATCAACATATGCAATTATATAGAAAGAACAACATCATCATCATCAATGCAACGGAACATAAAAGGAATAGTAGAAGAAAAGCATGCACACCAATAAAGACACCAAGATTGGTCCAAGACTAGGGGAAAACCCGCATCATCATCATCATCATCATCAAATGATGCAGTAGAAGAGAGTACAACGATCCATAACTTTATCTATGCAGCAAAACAATAATTATATCCATGAAATAGATCTAATCATGCTAGAAATCAAAACCCTCACACTGATGGTTGTAATGTGTTCTCACAAATTGATGTCAATTGTTGTGTATTGTTTTCACTGTGTTGAACAGTACTAATCACTAAACTATGTAGAACATTATTGATCACTGAGCGGAATCATTGAAATACCAAAATCTCATCTTTGAGTCTCGGACGTAGGGAGGAGGAGTTGTGTGAGCGTTTATAACATCGAAAGACACTCTCTGAGAACTATGTGTCAACGAATGTGGCAGCCCAAAAGATCCCATACCATTTTGTGCATGTGTCTAGGGACCAAATCATCATATCTACTCAAAAACCCTTGGTCTCTCCCTTGAATTTAATGTGCATGCGTCCGGGACAACCCGGATGCTCTCAAGACCACTTTGTGCGAGCGTCCGGGGACTGACACCTCCAGATCTACCTCTGAAGCCATGGACGCTCCCATAAGCGTCTATTTCAGTATTCAAGGCTCTTTGGACACTCTTATGACCACTGTGTTCAAGCATCCAGGAAATAAAATGCCCTGTTTTGTGCCAATGTCGAGAAACCAGAAAACCCTAACTTAGAGCAAACATCACGTTTGTCATTTCAGACCCTTGTGTGAACTTCTTCCATCGAACCTATGCGAACCAAGATAAAAGAGAAGACAAGATAACCCGATCAAATGTGTCCAAATGATCTTGAGGTATCTTCTATTTATAGGCTTTCCTGAGTCCACTTGGGGTTAACGCTGACCCAAGCAGTTACACATGTGGTTAGAGCCGACCCATATGTATGAATAAAATATTCATACCTCAACTTTCGCTTGACCAAATTGGGTGATATTTAGGTCGGTTTTGGTTCTCTCAGAAAGGGGAATATAATGAAATAATCATCTTAGTAATTTGAAATGTCCAAGGTGGAATTTGACCGCAGTTGCAAAAATTAATACTATTATGCGAATAATTGGTGAACCAAACTCAACCTTCGGAGCTTCTTACTCTTCATCATATATTACTAGAATAAGCTCATGGGACTTCCTAGATGTGAAGCCTTCCTCAAACTTTACATTCTTACTCACTGCCATCATCCTTTGCTCCATAATATAAATACTATAAGCCTTTGTGTTAAAATCAACTAGAGACAGATTAAATTTACAAATGACAAAATCATTAAAAGCAACCAACAACAATCATAAACACAATATGTACATTGTGTTTATCAAGAAAAATCCAACTCCAAAAAAATCTCATCTAATGGAATTCCATTAGATCCTTAGCCAAATTCATGACTAAGTCGGCCAAGTGAGTCTTCACCGCTCACATTCTCTAGCCCCTTACAATAAAGTTTCTCTCATCATTTTAAAGGCTCCATTACATGCAATCCATGGGCACAAAACCATGGGAAACCAAAACAACCATGGGCCCAAAACCACTACTATAGAACCAGTCAACTTTAACTCTTTCCTTGGGACAAGTTAACCTAACAACCCCCTTAAACCTTAGAATTGGAGTTTTCTCCTGTAAAGATGGTGTTGTGTTTTCATGTGTTTTGTTGTTATTAGTAATATTAATTTTTCCTCTCTAGTAAAATTTCTACATTGGGTATCAAATCCAAGAATTGGCTTCATGGGATGCTTCTATTGCCAAAGGTTTAATGGATGTGGTGAATGGAGATATGGACACAGATTTGGGTGTAGGTAGCATGGTGTTTATGGCGATCCAGAGGTGGGACGGCTCTGTTACCTGGTGTAGCATTCTTGTAGTACCACGGGCAAGAAGGTGTTGGTATCGTGTTTGTGGATAGTGGTGCTAGGGTCTCGTGTCAGAATTCTTTGATGAAGAGAATCTCTATCAGTTGAGTGGTGCCTTAGCCATCAACCAGCACCTCAATGATTGACCATGTGAAATACACCATAGTCGGGGACTTTGTAGTGGGGAATGTGTGGTTGTTTGCGGTAGGCCAAAGGCTTGGGTTTGTGGACGTTGTCTTCAATGGGAACCTTGTGAATTACAAGGTGCTCAATAACAGGCTTGTAAAATGGACATGATAGTAAGTGTGTGGTTGAGGTAGAGTCTGGAAAATTCATGATACTATATGATGCGTTAACCAAGGAAATAACACTATGGCCATCTAGCGAGACATTGGTGTGAAGGGGAATCGCATTCGATCGCATTGAAGTGGTGATCAAGATCAAGAAAGCCATGGTGAAAAAATTATGGAGATCACATATTTGTGTATCTACTAACACATGATAAGAGAGATTTTCAGTGGGATCAACAAAAAGACATGAAAGTGGAAGTGTAGTGGATCCCAATAACAAAAATCAGGGACAAAGCCGTTTTTCAAGATCGGCACACCATGATTGATGGTCAAGGAAGGTGAATTCACATGCCTATGACCTATTCAATGAAGGCCAACCTTGCTCACATGCAAAAAGCATGGATTCAAATCAGGAGAAGTTTAACAAACAGTGAATGTGAGTGGAGTAAAATTGTGGCATTTGATGAAGATCGTGAGAAGATAATGTTGTGATTCGGAGCGACATTGTGAGTGTAAAAGAGAAGAAGATGAGCCTGGAATGATATGGCCCAAGGAGCCACACCATGCCAATGGTCATGTTCGTGCGGGGGTTCAGGCGTAGATCAGGTAAGGGATTGGGACCAACATAGCTGATCGAAAGCTTAGATGTGCTTGGAGTATTCTAGGCGGAGAGTTGGTGGGGCATAGAGTAGTATTTTGGGATTGAAATCAAGGCTAAATGGGACAGTAAAGGAAAATTGATTCTAGGATTTAAGAATAACAACAATATTTAAAAAATGGTTATAATGTAATTGAAATTTTAAATTGCATGTAAATGGGCATCCAGTTGTAACACCTAATAAGGCATGTCCTTGGAAAATTGTCGGGAAAGTCTTGTATTAGATCTAAGTGATAGGGGTATGTCAGACTAATGGATACCCCAGGTATAAACTTTGAAGGGGGTAAGGGTTAGTGTGAGAGTGTAAGAGCCTTGGTGAAAACTCCATGTAATAAAGGTTAATAAAGGAAAATTAATAACCAAGGTTGATGGGACACTTATTCCAAGTTGAATGTTGGGAAAGACATCCTAGTGTGGGTTTTCATTTGGTTATTAATGGCTGAGGAAATTGGCAAAGGCAATGGCTAAGGATTTGGAATGGCAAATAGCATTTTTGGCACATTTATTTATTAAAACAATGGAAATTAGGAGAAAAGGGACATGAAAGGTCACAAGTTGCATGTGAGAAGGAAAATGATGGAAAATGAATAAAATAGAGGCATAATTGAGAAAAAGGCTTCTGAGGATCAGTTGGTAACCTTTTTTCAGTTCGGTTTTGGAGCCCTCTCATTATTCTCTCTCTCTCTCACTCTTGGACACACAGAGTTTTCTTGGAGCACTCTTAGAGGGTGTGGTATACTTGGAGTTTTGAAGCAAGAAGGCAGATGAAGAACAAGAAAGCGTAAAAGGACATTGATCAGCAGCTACAACACATTTTGCTTGCAAGTACCGAGTTGCATGTATGTTTTCCTCACTAGTTTTGGTATGCATAGCATATGCATGCAGTTCATTGGTCATGATATGTCAATGGCATGGAGGATTGCCTGGATTGACATTGGATTTGCCTAGCCTTGCAATTTCCTAAATAGCCATGGTGTTGTGGGTTTATTTGCTTTATTTTCTTGTTGGTTCTCATGTTTCATTTGCTTGGGTTGAGTTACTAGTTCTTGGAGCCTTGGTTGGACAAATGCTCTAGAGCCCTGTAATAGCTTGGGTTGAGTTATTATTCCTAGAGCCTTGGTTGGACAAACACTTTAGAGCCCTTGGTGGGTTGAGTTACTAGTCTTGGAGCCTTGGTTAGGCAAATGCTCTAGATCTCAGTAGAAATTATGGGTTGAGTTACTAGTCTTGGAGCCTTGGTTAGAACAAATGATCTAGAGCCCTAGAAGGCTTGGGTAGAGACAAATCTTGTGAAGGTTTTGTGATGTCTAATTGTGAGGTGGAATCATTGTTTGAAGTGTTGAGGTGGATGGCCTATGGAAGCCCAGGATGGTTTTGGATTGATGTGTTCTATGAGATCCCACATTCATACTTGGAATATGTCATGGGGGTGAATGGCTGAGGAGAGATTTGGCTAAGCCATTCTACGGTCGAGTGGAACGTGGAAGTCCCATCCCAAGTTTGGATTTCGCATCATCAATATGAGGTTATTTCTCCTTGTATTTCTATGAGTACTATATTGGTTTATATGTGGATTATATGGTTGTGATTTCCTTGGTATTTTTTCCTATTATGTTGGTAATGTATATGTTTTATGACAGTAGCTATGTATGGCTCTCATCATATTTTTACCTGTGAATGGATGGACAATGTATCTATGACCTAATGGATGAAACTGCAGCAAATGTGTTGAAGCACCAATGCTTCTTAGTGATTCTCAGTTGAGTCTGAGACCCTTATGCTTAGAAATGTTCTTTACACCTGTAGATTACATATTCGTGATATGTTTGATGAAATGCCTGTCATGGCTAGTAGGGGTCCAGTCAAGGGCTTGTTCAAGTATTTTCATTTTCCTCATTCTTTCCTTGTTATATTTCTATTCTAAAGGTGCCATTCAATTATGGGTAGTGACGTGGGATCTCGGCCTGAAAAAGTGGTTGAAATCTCAGAGACGTTGGCACAGCACTAAGCAAAATAGTCCCTAGATGTTGGCATGCCTTGTCATGAGAGCTTCCAAAGCCTCCTGGACAGTGTCAAGCCCATAGCATGGGAGAGTTTAGGGGTCAAGTTGTCCAAAACCTCAATGGGACCAAAGGACTAATTACCAGAAATGTTGGGATCCTATAGGTGATGTTGAAGGTCTATATGGTGTGTTTTTGTTAGTTCCACTTCCTTAATGTGACTTAGGAGGTCGAATCATATCATAGTAACTTCTCGTCACATGTTTACCTCAGTTGGTTGGTTACTTGGGTAGATGTGGGAGGAGGGTGTTATAAAGTGGGGATGACTCACTTGGATGGTTTGGCCAGATTTGGTCATGGGGAACCCCAAGTCAAGGTTTAAGGGCAGATTGTTAGGGAAAATTGACTTATGGATAGAGTTAAAGTTGATCAGGTCAATAGTAGTTATTTTTGGCCCATGGTTTTTTGGTTTTCCATGGTTTTGTGCTCATGGATTGCATGTAATGGAGTCTTTGAAAAGTTGGGAATACTCTATTGTAATGGTTCAAGGGATGTGAGCGATGAAGGCTCACTTGGTTGAGTTTTGGAAAGCGGATCTAGTGGAATTCCATTAGCCAGGTTTTTCCTCGATGTTGGGGTTTTCCCAAGGTAAATATGGTGGTATGTTCACGTGTGTCTTGTTTTTATTAGTAATTTCACTTTTTACTCTTAGTAAATTTGTTTCTCGCAGTGAAGCTGAGACCCTTGGTTGGTCACACAGAGTCTTTCGTCAAAGACTCTGCTTCATTTATTGGTGATCTTAAGAGGATTAAGCTTGAACTGGAGGATATTCTGGTAAGTTTCGACGTGGTCTCCCTATACACTTGCATTCCCATCAATGAGGCCATGGAGGTTATTAACAAGCTTACTGACCCTGATACTGCTCGGTTGGTTGAGTTGTGCCTTACTTCCACCTTTTTCAGCTTCGAAGGAGAGTTCTATGAGAAAACTTGTGGAGTTGCCATGGGCTCCCCCTTGTCCCCTGTTGTTGCGAATCTCTTTATGGAGGATTTTGAGTCCAAAGCTTTGGCCTCCTCTCGTCTCTTACCGAAGCTATGGAAAAGATTCGTAGATGACACGGGTGTTGTTTGGTCTCATGGTCCTGATGAGTTAGATCTTTTCTTCAGTCATCTCAATAACCAGTCCGCCGCCATTAAATTCACTATGGAAAAGGAAGTCGATGGATGTCTTCCGTTCCTGGATGTTCTCATCTCGAAGAATGAGGATGGTTCCTTCTCTCACCAGGTTTTTCGAAAGAAAACGCATACTAATCAATATCTGCATACTTCCTCCCATCATTTCCCCGCTCAGAAGTTAGGGGTTCTTAGCACGCTTGCTACCCGTGCTGTAAGAATATCTGATGAAAAGAGCTTGGAAAAGGAGAAGGCTCATCTCCTAGATGTCTTTGTGAAAAATGGTTATAGTAGACACCTAGGACAGAAAGCCTTCCTCAAGGCCCATAAAGAGCCTTCAATCCATAAAGATCCTAAAGATCGTGTCATAGGGGTTCACCTGCCTTACATCCAAGGAACCACTGACAAGATTGCCAGGATTCTAAAGAAGCATAATGTTCCCGCAACCTTTAGACCTCTTAATACCATCCGTGGCTCCCTTAGGTCTGTGAAAGATCCTATCGATCCTAAAGACATGAAGGGCGTCTATGTCATTCCCTGTTCCTGTGGGACACCATATATTGGTGAGACCGGTCGCTCTATCAATCAAAGGATTAACGAGCATTCGGCCGACTTAAGGCATGGAAGGGCCAAGTCCTCGGCCCTTGCAGAGCATGCCGAGAAGACTAAACATCATGTCTGTATTGAAGAGGCTCGCGTCATTGCAAAGGTTGCGCAGTTTCACCATCAGAAGTTTAGAGAGGCCCTGGAGATTGAAAAAAGGCCTAAAAATCTTAATAGGGATGATGGCTGGAAGATTAGCAGTTGCTAGATCCCAGCCCTGTCTTCCTAGCCGCCTCATTCCTTCTTCTCTTTGGTTTCATGGTTCCTTTATCCTCCCTTTTCCAGTGGGTATTTAATTTTAAGTGTCTCTTTTGACCCCTTTCCTAGAAAGTGGAATTTTCCTTATGTTGGAGTATAGCGTAAGCTTCTTTGTGCTAGCAATAGGAGCCATAAGTTTCTATAGTATTATGTACTACGATTTCTTAACATTATGATAGTAGTGTATAGTTTGATTAGTGGATCCTAGTTAAATAAATAAATAATTGAAATACGAATTAGAGTTTCTTCGTTTTAATAAAGTTCTAGAAAATTTAATAAGAACATTTACCATTTTATTCTAATAAGTAGTACTCATCCTAATAAAGTGGTAAATACTAATTAGCTAAATATGATAGAAAAAAGAAATTTACTTATGTTATTAAGGAAAATATATATGAATAAGATTTAAAAAGATTAAGGAATAGAAATTAAATAAATATATTGAATTAAGCTCTAGATTTAAAAATAATAATGGGTATATAATAATGAGATTAACCATTAGATTTTTAGTATTTAAATAAATAATATTTATTAATAATAT
>APFE031074582.1:0-18932 GCA_000404065.3 Pinus taeda
AAGGGAGGAATGAGATAATTTAATAACCAATAGAAAATACTTTCAGAAAATCAATTATTGGCTGGATTGGTAATTAATAGAAAACAATTTCAGAAAATTAAAAGAAAGAAAAATCATAAAACTCTTGATTTCAGTGATTACAGGGCTGAAAACTTAGCATAAAGAAAACTGAAATAGAAAGACCAAGGTTTCAGAGATTAAAGGAATTATACCTGTAATTGAAGCCCTGCGAGTTATTCTGGAGGAACAGTGAGTAAACCATAGCCGGCTTACAATAAGACATAAATTAATCCCTACACTAAGAATTTCCATTTGATATAGGCAGACATAAGAAACTAAACGAAACTAAAAAAACAAAGGAATTACATGAAACTACATCATGGTACAGGAGAGGTACAGGAGTGGATGGAATGATGACGTGGGTAAAGAAAGTAACAGAAAATACACTCAAAAATTAAAAGAATATATCCTGTTCCTTTTGTAGTTTGAGCTGAGGAAACCCTGATTTCGGGGCACAAGAAATTAACAAAAAGAAAATGGAAATGAATGCGATGGCTGAATTTGACAATAGAGATTAGAGGAATTGAAGAGGAGCATGACCGACAGTTTTCAACGAAATAAAAGGAATACATTGCAATACATGAAATGAATTAAAAAGAGTTTTGATATACATGGAAATACATTGTAATGGATGAAATGAATTAAAAAAAAACTATAACGTCTATCAAAATAGAGAGAAACAAACAGAGTAGAAATGTATCTGAAATTAAAAAACGCAGAGAAGATGGCCGCCTTTCCTTTGAAGCTAGGGAGTTGTTTGCGCAGTAGTGGATGATCCAATTGCCTCCTTATACAACATGACTATTGCCTCCTTATACAACATCATATGACAGACATGGCACACTCACACCCGCAAGCACAGACTGAGATGCCCAAGCACATATAACAGACCAAACCAAACATACATAAACATACCACACATAGACACATCGGACCAGACCAGAGAAGGAGGAAGTAAATGAGAAATTTCTGCAATCTTTGATAGATATATGTAGGGTTTCTCTCAACGGATATATTGGCCTCTTTTTTTTGAATAACGGTTTCAGAGACAAATCAGTGTGTCTTCCACAAAGACAAATGGGAGAGAATTTAAGATTGGTCTACCTTTAATTTCGATTTAGGCTTTAGCTTTTTCAATTTGTTTTAATCACTGCGTTTTATGCTTTGGCTTTTTGAGTTTCTTTTAATCACTCAGTTTTTTAAATTTTCTAAATTTGAAATAAAGTTCAATTTTTTCATTCCTTTAATTTCGATTCACTGTTTGGCTTTTTCAGTTTCTTGGGCAGAATCTAACGATGGACCAACGAACACCAAACTTTTAAGAAATTATATATGGAATTAACGGACATATCGACCCTACCCTTTCATTAAAGGATATATGGACCTATTCTATGTTTCACGAAAGATCTCTTATTTCTTCCACAAATGAGTGAAAATTTTAAAAATTAATTACGCTGATCTATTAACTATGTTTACTTAATCATTTTTTAACTATTTTTTATTACTTGTTTTGAATGATGAAAGTATTAATATCTTCAGAAATTTTGCAATAGTGTATATAGGCTTTCTTTTAATTAGTCTTTCTAAATAAACGAATGTTTGTTTATTTAATTGAATAATGGTTTAATATATTATATATATATATATATATATATATATATATTATATATACTTGTTCATTTCTCAAATTTTCAAAATTGGTTTACCCCATTGTCCTTTAAAAAGAAGACATAAACTTTTGCATGAATTTTCTTTTTATAACTTCAACTCATAATTTTTGTTTTCCTATTTATTTTAATTCCTACATTTTACTAAGATGTCTCTATTAACTTTGATTTACTATTATTTTTTCAGATTTAGAACAATAACCCAAATTTCTTAACACAATGCCGATGACAATTCTTTAAAATAATAAACCTTGACTCAACTAAAGCACAAAAAAGAAATCCATAATATGTTGGCCACAATTTATTATTGAATTGAAGAACTCACTTAGTGACTGACTCTACTGGTTGGGATTTGATCCCTTGACATATGGAGTTGAAATTGTTTTATTTAAGGTTGATAAAGAGGATGATAAAACAATAGAGAGTGACTCCACTAAAAGACAAAGATCAATCCCCTAATATGTTGGCCATGATATATTATTGAAATGAAGAACTCACTTAGTGACTCTAGTGATTGGGATTTCATCCCTTGACATGTGGAGTTGAAATTGTTTTATGAAAGGTTGATAAAGAGGATGATAAAACAATAGAGAGTGACTCCACTGAAGGAGAGAGACCAATTCCCTAATATGTTGGCCATGATATATTATTGAATTGAAGAACTCACTTAGTGACTCCATTGATTGGAATTTGATCCCTTGACATATGGAGTTGAAATTGTTTTATGAAAGGTTGATAAAGTGGATGATAGGGTAAGCATGATTGTGCACTAGTACAAATGATTTTTTATTTTTATTTTTTATTTTTTATCATAGACTTCTCAACTAAATGAGAATCACTTCAACACGTAATTGTTACCTAATTAATAATTTAATGCAAGGGGATTCTATTTTCAAATATAACAGATGTGGTACTAAATAATAATATTGGTACCATAAATCTACTACTCATTTAAAATAAGGCTATGAGGTATATGAATAGTTAGAATAGACCATTCAATGAGTATCTTGGCAAATGGATATTGTATGAAAAATCATTTAAATGGGATGATTTTCTTAAGTGCTATAAAAAAATCCATGCAATTTTCTTTCATATGGGCATAATCAAGAAGAGGTGAGGATTCATGGAATTTAAATACTAATCATTTTGAATTTTCATGTAATGAGGATAAGAATGTTGTTAAGGAGCACTTCAACCCTAAGGGTGTAATGAATATACTATAGGATGTAATAATGTTTTGAACTAGAGGTCCTAAATATTAATATGAAGGTGTATCCATGGAAGAAACACCCCACCATGAAGAATGTCAAGTGAATAACAATCAAGTGAATATTATTAATGTGTGTGAAAATAAATCCACCATGTGCATAGTATGAGTATTGATGGAAGCCATCTAGAAAGTTTTTCTCCAAATCCATGAAGAATACATTAGATATTTTTATAGCCTAGAGGAGTGAGTACACAAGAAATATATAAAGCTTTTAATGATATAGAAGTTGATGGTGAAAATAATTAATAGGAGGAAGGGTATGCCATTTATTTTTGTAGTGTTGTTATGTTATTTGATATTGTATATAATATAAAATACTATATTCATAGGGGTATTTAGAGGGTATTCTTAGTTAAGTATGTTAATTTATAAATTGTGGGCATTTTCTCTTATTGTCAACATTTAATTCTGTATAACCATGGGAATAGGTTAAACCAATTGAATTATGGACAAAATATTTTTTCATAATGTTAGATCATAATATTTTGTATTGTATTCATACTTAAGCATAAATAAGATATATGATGCTTGATTCTATTTCTCTTCACAACCAATATTAATATTAATGTTGTCTTGTCAATGTGGAGAAACTATCAACCCATCCAAGAAGCTCCATAATTGATTACATTTGCATTTTGAATTCCCTTAATATAGTATTCATTATACAAGTTAGGTTAGCTATCTAGTTATTATAGCAATAAGCTCCATTCAATTGCTAAATGAAAAGCAATCCTATCTTTTAAAATAGTTTTGTTTCTTTCATTGCTAGGTTATGCATAAACATGTAATAGAGCTAGAATATATTACATTATTCATGGCTTGAATTCTTGGTAAAACCACTAACTTATGGTTTTGGCATAAGTATCGTTAAGTTTGAGTAAAGAGTTCAATTCTACTTGCATTAATTGAAATTACAAGATTTTTCCCATTAGTGCAACAAGTTGAATATTATGATTCTCTCAACAATCCCACAAAGGAATTTTGTCCCCAAGACACAACACTTGATATGGCACACCCATTAATGAGTATCATTTCGAATTCTTCTCATTCAAAAACATGCATGTAAAATTGAAATGTTGGTTGAAACCTTGGCTTCATTAAGTGTTGATGATCATTAGAAGTATAAAGCCTTATGATCCTTGTTTGAAGACTACTTGTGTTGTAGCTTAGAGCTACACCCTTATTATTAATATAAAAATATCATGTGACCTTACATGTGAAAAGTATTGCAATGAGAAAAGGTCCACATTTACAAAGTCATTAGTAATCTCATAGTTCAGTTAAAGGGAAGGGCACAATGAAAAATACATTGAATATAGAATGAAACTTTAGGTCCAATGGTGAAAGCCTTATCCATTTATACTCTTAGAAAAGAAACTACCTTCTTTTACACTCTTAGCACCAAAAAAATTAAAAGATGGTAACGTCATTGTGCAGTTGAGAAACATAGAGAGAGAAGAAAGAGTGCACATAAAAGAAGGTATTCAATAAAACTCCTATGATGTAAGCCCTATCACCTCCATTCACTTGTTTTAATAGCGTTTATTCATGTTTTTGAAATATATTCTCCTTAATAAAAGTGGAAAATACCCCATAATAATCCGAGGAGTTGGATGAGGGATGTATCTAAATCACAAAGCTTTCCAATCGGAGATATTCTTTCCTGTTAGGTAGGTGGGACTACACACATGTTTTTAACTAATGACCTTAACATCAAGGAGTGCCTTAAAAGTACATCCAATAAACATCTATTCAAAATCCCTATGGGAGACCGGAGAAAATATAATCATAAGGGAAGGCATGTAATTGCATTTTGCAAATTTAATATGTTAATGTCATGTATGTGTCACAATCACAAAGCCTTATTTAAAAAATGGACTAATATCCTCCCATGATGTATATTGTTTCCAATCACTCTAGATCGATGATGTAGTATCATCTCACTTATAACGCTCTCGTGTCATGGAAAATTCTGAGAATTAATTACATTGAACTTATCAACCACAATTAACAAATTCGTAAGGAACTTTGCATGTGAACTCAAGCATTGTGAATGGAACATGTCAAAATTATGAAATCCACACTAACAAGAGCTTTAACACCATGGTCATGTGCACAAACGATATTACTATCTAGTGTCAATTGTGTGGATTTTTATTTAGCACCTTCATGCCAACATCACATGAAAAGCATGGCCAATAGAATTTTGACTCTTAGCTTCAATTGGTGGGTAATCAAAGAAAGGAATGAAGAAGTGGGAATATAATAAAGGGTATTCATAGTTGTTAGCCCTTCATTTTATGAATTATTTTTCCTATTCTATTGAAAATTTTGATACAATTTTCTCAAAAACTTCACTCTCATATAGAAAAGATATATTTTTATGGGTTATTAAGGTTACTTTTATATTTAATTTTTGTGTGCACATGATTTTCTTATTTTATTAAATTGGAGGATTTGAACTGCATAGGGAGGTTGAGATGCCAAAAAATAATGTAGGATTTAAGGATAACACCGATCAATCAAAGAAGTGATTAGGATTTCAATTAGATTTTCCCTCCAATCATACATTGAAGGATAGGTTGATACAATAGACAACTTATACTTTTTTGAATGCTATAATTTATCTAGTACTACCAACACCTCATGTTGAAGAAGGATAAATCCCATTTCCATGTCATTATGACAAGTTTTGAATAAGAGAATAAGATAACTTTTTTGCATTTTTAGTTTTTCTTATCTAAACGAGGGTTCCAATAGCATCCTTGATTAGGTCCCACTAGAAAGGAGATCAGAGAGCACATATATGGATCTCTTTCTTATATTTCAATTCTATTTCATTGTTGATTATATACTTTTATGGTACGACTGTTAATTCCTATATTACACTAAGATAACTAGTTAATTCATGTTATTTCTAAAATTTATATATTTTTCTTTGTGTCTTCGAATAAAACTTATGTTATTTATACTTCCTCCATTTAATTGCTACGATTTAGTTTATAATCCTTAGTACTTGAAGCATGTTTGATAAGAAATATAATATTTATTAAAGCTATAAGGATTGGATATCTAATAGCCTCATTTAGTATCTTACTCCCAACAATGGATTAACCTATTTTTATGGGAAAATTGAGGGGATAATATTTGCAAGTTGGCTAATTTTTCATGCTTTTCTCGAAAAAGACATTCACCAATTTCCATTTTTTTAAGAAATGGTTCGCCCAAATTTTAGAGTATAAAATTATTTTACCAAAAAAATGGCTGAAATTGTATATACAATAATATAAATTTAAATTAGAAATCAAAATTACTTTATAAAAAATTTGTCAAACATCTTACAATTTACATATTAGGTACTAATAACATTACGCCATGATTTCTAAAATTTAAGATCAAGTTTCATCATTAAAATTTTCCCTACCTATTTCTTTATTCCTTCACAAATGAATTGAAATATTTATCCACACTTGTACATTGTGAAGGAAGTTACAATGAATATCACAAGATTTACCGTATGAAGCATAGATAAATGACTTGTTAAACTCCAACATTCCACCTATGCAATTATTTAGAATTCTATTTAATTTCAAATTAAGATCTTTCTAGTTGCGTACATAGTGAATCACATCTCATAAGTTTCCACAAAACATAGGTTTACATTTAAAGTGAGCTAAGATATTCAATATTCATTGTTGCATTATTATTCATTTTAAAATATATTAAAAAACAAAATATCATTTCATAACTAGTTTGCATGAATCAACCTAGAGACACATCTCGTATATTTTTACCAAAAATTTGTAATGTAAGTGTGAACTAAACTCACTTACCTTTAGCTAAGTGTGTGCTTTAGTAAATACAAATGAGATTCACAAAGAGATTAATAACATGTAACATATTCTTAAATCTTCTATAATGAATGTTTTCTTAACCTTATCTGAATACTCTCATAGTAGTTTTGTCTCCCAACAATATAGGAGGTCTAATACAAGGTAGAAAGGAAGACAAATAATAAAATATGATTAGAAACACCTAATTCTAAGTTAAATATATCAAATACCGAAGTGATAATATTAAAAAAATCACCCTTATCTTGATATTTTGTTGTCTTGTCTTTAATCATCCTGTTCACACAATTCAATATGCAATATAAAATGTTATGTTACTGAAGTACTTTATCCATAAGATCAATGGAATTTAATATATAGGAACTCTTTGGATGAAAAAAACTACAATAACTGTTTCACATTTTTCTCTCCTTCTTGGGTTTCCTCCCTTAGTGATCAAAATCTCCTTAGTGGATTCAATGCTTTCTCCATTTATGTGATCAATATCCCTTGATTTCTACTTGTTCTTCTTGCTATCATCATGCATTATAGGTACATGGGTATTGAGTATCTTGATATTTCCCATGTTAATAATCTTATATTGCTAGTGAATGACTAAATCTATGAAGTCATATATATAATGCATCTTCTAGGTTTTTCCCATATAAATTCTTGTACTGTGGAAAGAACAAACAAACCTAGAATACATAGGTCTTGAATTTGAAATACTGATATGATAAGGTTCTTCTATTTTCTATCAATGCCAGATACCTTAAACTATTTAATTATAATATTAGAACTAGAGAAGAAGCATTTTATGTTTTTGAAGTTTCATGGGCTAAAATATGTGAATTCATTTTCCAATTGATGTCCTCTCAACCCATCCATATTTCCAAATAACCCATATAACCTAGCTCATGTGTCAATTGGAGTTGTACAATAATCAATATGGAAGAGAAAAACTATATAAATGTACAACCATGATGTCACATAATCCATATCGATTTTTTTAAAGTACTTGCCTTCACTAGACATAAATTGATATTTTCTTTAGGATGCATATTGACTATAAATTTCCTTACTTCATATTGGAGGAATTATGTAGGGCTTTCCCTAAAATAGTTAAATGGAGTATGAATAATAATGATTATTAGTTGATACATTCTGTTTGGGTTGTTCAATTATATATGCCATACAATAATATGAGTATATTTTTCACAAAATCCTTAAATTCTTTGATACCTTGTTGTGTTTTAAGAATCAAAAGATCTAGTTTTGTAAAAACCAATTGCATTAATAATTGTGTGAAAAAGAGTGAATAGAGAATAAAATAACACTCAAACAAACTAAGGGACTGAAAGACCAATTTGAATTTCCTACCAATCGACTAAACAATTGCTTGACTAGATTACAGTTAAATAGAAAAATCATAGAGAGAAGTAATGTGCATTGGGTATGGTCCCTTGTGCATGCACAACTAATAGAAAAGGAACTCTCATTTCCAATTAACTAGCCCAAAAGTGGAGTTTTATCATCTAAAATAGAGTTAGGGTCAATAATAAGGTTGGATAAGGATAGGTTGAGCCATAAAGAAGTGATAATTATAGTAAGAACACACACCTGAAACTCTTAACTGAAGAAATCATGAAATACTCCAAGAATAGAACTAAAAGTCAAAGGATAAGTATTCTTATGATAAAAGGATAAGAGTATAACATTTTGGATGAGGAATGTCCCTAGAAATAGGAAGACATTATGCACTTATGACTAACTAGGTGATGCAGGAGCATCTGGTCGACAGGGTGAAGACCGAGAAAGGGTGGACAAAGTTTCGGAAGAAGATTGGGAAAGATGAAAAGTTCGACAAAAGGACAGCAAGTCTGTCAGGGTTCTTACATTTTTATTTTACTTTCTACCAAAGTCAACTACAGCATTAGATTCTGTTAGTTAATTTTCATTTATTTTTATTTACTGTGGCAATAGGTTTTAATTCTAGTTGTTAGAATTAGATTAATATCAATGAGTAATGTAAACGGCAAACCCTTGTGGGAAAAAGATGAAAAAGTAAGAAAATGAATAGACAGGTAGAGTAAGTTTTAGTAACTGCCAACAAAACTGAAATAGAATAACTATCTGACAAACTGTAAAGGATAACTATCTACAGTTATCTAACTACCTGTACCTATTGTATAAAAGAACAGACCAAAAACCACAGAGGGGTTCAGCAGCTAAGTAATTGAAAGAGAGAATTAAAGAAACATATGTCAAATTCCCTTCATCTAAATTCTGTGCACAAATAGTTGTATGAATGAAATACATAAGTCCTCTGTATTAGAAATTTCTATATATATTTATGTACAAATAATTCGTGCAGGAAAACACAGTGACAAAGATTCACAAAACAAGTCCACATATATATTATCGCATATCCAATATCGTTGCAGGCAAATACATGACCGATATTCCAAATACCACACGTCTACAGACAAGTCAAGACCGAGAGTGAGCAACAGGTGAAAAGAGGCAACAGAGCCGAAGAGAACAACGACCCACAGTCGAAACCGGGTAAGAAACAACCTCAAAGTTAATCGTATATTACATATTCCAGTATAATATATTGCAGGCTTGTCAAATTTAATATTACATAAATGAATTGTGTGATGAGGGTTCGATGAACTGAATCATCCACTAACAGAACTTACATCAAACCTATACACCACGGCTACGGGTTGGAGCAACCCAAAACATTAAATGCTACAGCTAATAAATACACAGACGCTGATAACTACAGTAAGGGTAGAGAGCCACGAAAGCATTCAAGTGTATAGACTATAGACACAAGTAGACACAGGCAATCCAAAGAGCCACGAAATCAACCAAGATAAGAACAGAACTACCCAGAGGAAATATCGACCGAAACCTCTGCGAGAGCCCCGGAACTGGTCACCTGCAACCATTGCAAAGGAATTAAGTTAGGGTTTGTTGACACAATAAAACCCTCGAACCAGAAACGAAACCGTAGGGTTAAAAACGAATTAACAAGAAGCGAAGTGAGTATGGCTAAAGGGGAGAGCCATACCTGAAAGTGAACGAGTCCACAACTCACCGAGACGAAGTGAAACCCTGACCACGAAGGGGCCGAGTGTTGTTAGATACAGCTCGAAATGCAAACCAAGAATTATAGCAGGGAATGAGTAAATTACCTGAGCACAGAGCTGAATGCCAGAGAAATCCCAAGTTGCAGACCAACGAACTGCACATTGTCAACTGGGCAAACCAGAAACCCTCAACACCAACATTCACCACAAAATTCTAGCGCCATTGACCGAGACAAATAGTAAATAACAAAGTAGAACCAGTCGACTGAGCACAGTCACGGAGAACAAGTAGAATGCCAAGTAAAAGAGCCACAACTTATGAATAAAGCCTGAGTCGGACACACGGACAGGAATACTGCATCAAACCACATCATTTAGCAAGAAACCATCAGAAACTTAGCTGTGTATCACCACAGACGGATAGCAACCACTGAGGCGGAGCCGAGCTTCAAGTAAGTACCATAGGTTGATTGTAAATCACCTACCGCATTCAATTGCAAATCAAACTATAATCATACCCGAATATCAGTGAAGGACCGTGAGGGATTGAGCTGGCGTGGGACCACGTGGGCTGGCCACATCAATTGGTATCAGAGCAGTTTTTTTATTATTATTATTATTTAGAGGAAGATGGTAGAAGGACAAGCGCCAAGACGAGGGCGTGGAAGAGGTGCACGTAGGGGAGTGAATGAAGGATTAAGAGAACAGATTAGAGTTCTTACAGCTCGCTTGGAAGTAGTGGAAGCGGGTAGACGAAGAGACCCAGAACTGGGAGATGACAGTGAGGAAGAAGCAGTAGCTGCTGCAGACGCTTCCGATGAGGAAGCTCTAGAATTGAGACTGTTGCGTTCAATTTTATTGGCCAGCAGCAAACCGAAGACAAAAATTTCAAATTACGATGGCAGTCTGTTTGCTAATGTCCTACTAGATTGGATAAGCGAACTAGATAAATATTTTGAGAATGAGGAAGTTAAGGAGGATAAGAGAGTCAAGTTCACTACTACTAAGTTGAAAGGACATGCCCTCTTGTGGTGGGATAATGTCCAGGCAGACAGAAAAAGACTGAACAAATTACCCATACGAAACTGGTCAAGGATGGTAGCGAAACTGAAGGGCAGATTTCTGCCGAAAGATTACCAGGTTGAACTATGTCGGCGAGTACAGAATTTGAGACAGAAGGGTATGACTGTCAAAGAGTACACGGAAGAGTTCTACCGGGTAAATCTACGTGCTGGTTATACGGATGAGACTCCAGAAAAGACAGCGAGGTATGTCAACGGTTTAAGAATGGAGATCCTGGATGAAATTAGCATTCTTTCTCCCAGAAGTATTGAAGAAGCCTTTCAGAGTGTTGTGAAGGCTGAGGAGAAAATTAATAGGAAGCAGAATAACAGGAGAGGGAGAGGGAATGGTAGAGGACGAGGACAGTCCTACGGAAGAGGAAAGAGTGCTGCGAACAGTGAAGAAGGCAGCAGCTCAAAAACTTCAGGGACAACAGACAAAGGAGACAGCACCAGAGGAGGTCGGTCATATCAGCGAGGACGAGGGAATGGCCGTGGAAGGGGAACTGGTTTCTAGTGCTACAGGTGTCAAAAATGGGGACATCGATCTTTTGAATGCCCAGAAGTTGAGCAGACAGGTCAGAGAGGAAAATTTATGATTCAGCCTGAAGAAGCTGAAGCACAACCACGGGAAGTGGAAGATATGGAAGAAACGGGAGAAGCATTTCTTTTGAATAAAGTGTTGTTAAAGCCAACCAAGGAAGTGGCTGAACCCACATAGCAGAAGTCACTGTTTCGGATAGTCTGTAAATCGCATGGGAAATGCTACAAGGTGATAATAGACAGCGGGAGTACGGATAACTTGGTTGCCACTGAGATGGTGGAAAAACTAGGGTTGAAGCGGCTGAAGCACCCCACACCATACAAGGTGTCGTGGCTACAGAAAGGCCACTAGCTGTTGGTTGACGAACAATGCGAGGTAGAGTTTCGCGTTGGCAAGTACGACGATACAATGGTCTGCGATATTATGCCTATGGACGTGTGCCACATACTTCTCGGAAGACCATGGCAGTATGACAGGAAGGTGACACACGATGGGAAAACGAATTGTTACAAGTTTACAAAGGATGGGGTCAAACACAAACTCGTACCCATCAAAGAGGAAGATTTAGCATAATCAAGTGGAACAAAGGCGTTATTAATGGGAGGAAAAAAGTTCATAAAGCAGATTGATGAAACTAAAATTAATTTTGCAGTTGTGAGGAGAATGAAGCCAGTATTACTGAACCTAGAGAAAACAGAATTGCCTAGGGAAATACAAGAGATGTTAGAATAATTTCAAGACATTGCTGCTGATGAGTTACCTGATAAGTTGCCTCCTAAAAGGAGCATCAACCATCACATTGATTTTATACCAGGAGCAAGCTTACCGAACAAGTCAGCGTACAGAATGAGTCCAAAGGACAATGAAGAAGTACGCAAACAAGTGCAGGAGTTGTTAGATAAGGGACTGATCAGAAAGAGTTTAAGCCCCTGTGCAGTATCTATAGTCCTTGCGCCCAAGAAGGGTGGAGAGTGGCGAATGTGTACAGATTCGCAGGCTATAAACAAGATCACCATCCGATACAGGTTTCCCTTGCCTAGGATGGATGACATGATGGATTGCCTTAGTGGGGCAACATATTTTACGAAAATTGATCTGAAAAGTGGGTATCATCATATCAGAATTACAGAAGGATACGAATGCAAGACAACCTTCAAGACCAACGAAGGACTGTACAAATGGCTGGTTATGCCGTTTGGGTTGAGCAACGCTCCAAGTACCTTTATGAGACTGATGAACGAAATGTTAAAGGAATTTATTGGAAAATTCGTGATAGTCTATTTGGATGATATTTTAATTTTTAGCAGGACGAAAAGAGAACACCTTCAACATATCCGAAGAGTATTCGAGAAGCTGCAGTAGAACAAACTGCGGATAAATTTGAAGAAATGCACTTTCCTACAGAAGGAGTTAATTTATCTTGGATTCGTAGTGGCAGAAAATGAGTTAAAAATGGACCCAGAGAAGATTACAGTGATCATGAGTTGGCCGTCACCAAAGAGTTTATTCAAGGTACGTAGCTTTCACGGTTTAGCAAGTTTTTACAGAAAGTTCATTAAGAATTTTAGTGAAATCTGCGCGCCAATGCTAGAGACCATCAAAAAGGCCAGCCAACCTTTTTGCTGGACTAAGACAGCAGAAGACAGTTTCCAACTTGTGAAGCGAAAAATAACGGAGAGGCCAATCTTGAGGCTGCCCGATTTTAGCAAACCTTTTCAGGTTCGGTGTGATGCAAGCGGGATAGCTATTGGCGCTGTACTCAGTCAAGAGGACAGACCAGTGGCGTTCTTTAGTGAGAAAGTAAATGAAAGTCGGTAGAAGTATTCGTCATACGACAAAGAATTCTATGCAGTGGTTCAAGCCTTGAAGCATTGGAGGCACTACTTACTAGGTAATGAGTTCGTTTTGTTCTCTGATATTCTGGTTACAGTACTAACACGAGCGCACAATTTGAACCATAAGCACGCAAGGGTGAGTACCTGCAAAGTTTTTACTTCGTGTTGAAGCACATAAGTGGGCAAGCCAACAAAGTGGCAGATGCTTTAAGCAGAAGAGCCTTGCTCTTACAGGAAAGCGGCATACAGGTGATGGGGTTTGAGTATTTGAAGGATTTGTACCAGATGGATGCGGATTTCAAGGAAGCCTTTGAGGCATGCCAAAATCCTGTCTTAAGAAATACAAGCCGATGGATGGATTTTAATTTACAGGAAGGATTGTTATTTCGAGGTGGACAGCTATGTATTCCGGATTGTTTGATGAGGGAAAATCTAGTAAAACAGAAACATAGCAGAGGTTTAGCAGGACATTTTGGCATTGATAAAACATTGGAACAGCTAGGACATTTTTATTACTGGCCGAAAATGAGTCAGGACGTACAGAGGTATGTAACCAGGTGTAAAATCTGTCAACTGGCGAAAGGGCACAGCCAGAATGCTGGATTATACACGCCCCTACCACTTCCAAGCAGGCCATGGGATTCAGTCAGCATTGACTTTGTCCTAGGATTGCCTAGAACGCAGTGGGGTTATGATTCAGTGATGGTGGTGGTGGATAGATTTTCAAAGATGGCTCATTTCATTCCGTGCCAGAAGACTAGCGACGCCACAAACATGGCACATCTCTTCTTCACAGAAGTAGTTCGATTACATGGCTTACCAAAAACTATAATTTCAGACAGGGATGTAAAATTTACAGGGCATTTTTGGCGCACCCTGTGGAAAAAGCTGGGCACACAGTTAAATTTCAGTTCTGAGTATCACCCACAGACTGATGGACAGACGGAGGTGGTGAACAGGAGTTTGGGCAACTTATTGCGAAGTTTAACAGAGGAAAACTCGCGATTGTGGGATCGAGCTCTGGCCCAGGCAGAATTCGCTTATAACAATTCGCCTAATCGGAGCACAGGTCTTAGCCCATTCAAAATCTTATATGGTATGCATCCACGGGGAGTACATGAATTACGCGACTTAGGACAGCTAGAAAGGAGGAGTGGAGACAGGGAAGATTTTGCCGAAGCAATGAGCGAACTGCACGAGTTCAAAAGATAAAAATGAGCATAATAATATAACAAAATGTATTCAATGAGGTACATAAAAAGCTTAAAAAAATATTTCATTACATTAGCATAATTGAAACCACATATATTACAAATATATAAAGAATAGTCTCACAACATTCATGACATATGCATGAAGATGTTCCGTCTCTCAGAGCTTCTCATTAAGAAAGTGAAATTATGAAGCATACAATTACATTGATGTAGGACTAGCCCCAATAGAGAAACATGAAGGCAACACTTTCTTCTCTCCAAAGAATGGTACCCTTCTTATACTACACAAGAGATTCTAAGGCTTTAAAATCTATGTTTTGAAGAATCTTTGGTTCGAAGCCCTTTGCTTGCGTTATGAGGGCTTATTTATAACAAATGAGATGACTCCACGTCTCCCTTTGTGATGTTTGGACTTCCCTCTTGACTCTTTGACTTATTTTGTCTTTTGTTCACTAATGACTTTTCGTAATCCATATTAGATTATTTGAACTTCCGTTTACAATTATTTCAAAATACAAAAAAGACAAAATTGATATGTGACAAAAATGGGCAGAGCCTAATAAAACCAGCCTAATAAGATGAAATATACATTAAGCTTGAGTTTGAGGAAACTCTAGCTCAACAACTTCAACTTGAATATCTTTGGTTACATAGCGATGACAAGCTTTGTATTGTGTGGTGATCTCCTCAAACTTTGTGATAATGTTAGACTGAAAGTGGAAACTAGCTTCCATCACATCTAGGTAGGCAATTTTGGAACGAGTTTGAGTTTCCTTCTTCAACAAGAAAAACACAGTATTGATCTTAGAAGGGCGAGCAATGTAATTTTGCATAGCATACCTCTGAATCTCAAAATCTGCTCTAGTGGTGATTTGCTTAAGCTGGTCCAAGAATTCTACAACTTATTTCCTAACCGTGTTTATAACTTTAGCCTCTATGAATGTACTAAGGGAATCTTGTGAGTTTTTACCAAGGAATCCACGCCATTGTAAAATCAACATAAGAGGATATGATATTGGTTATAAATTTGTCGAGTTCTTTGTTGTTCTACTTGAGCATTTTGACCTCCACATATCGAACTCACCATGGTGCCTCATCTTCTTAACAAGTTGCGGTGGTGCACCTCTATATTTCATTCCTCATTCATGAATCGTGGTGGTACCATATTTTTGTTTATTCATAATTTTTTTCTCTATTAGTATTTAATGGATGCCAACAACTCTCCATTAGTATTTAATGAATGTCAACAACTCTCTGTTCTCTTTTTTCCAATATGTTTCCATTTCACTTGAGGATTTGTGATCAATGGTTATCATCTTAGAGTAGTTGCACTTGTAGCAATTTGGCCTTTGCTTGGGTCATACTCCTCTCCTCAAAGAAATTTCTTTGTTGTTTTGTGAATTTGATGGTCAAACATGGTTGTTGAAGACAATGTATGGATCTCTTGAAACAACTATACTTCCTTGGTGCCAATATCAAGACCACATGCATCACCACTTAATACCCATTATAGGATTACATTATTAGTCATGTTGTTGGATTATGTTACATATTGATACTCATTATACCTTGGGATTTGAACTTGTGGCATGCTCTTAACCATTAGATCTACTCGAACTATATACTAGAATATCACTTTTTAAAAGTGATATATAATACTATTTCTTTGTTGGCTTGACCCACAAGGGAATTTGAACTTTGAATCTTATGATTTACATAATACTTCATAACAAGTCCCCAATTGAGATGCCCAAAAATTTGTTAATTTTGTTGAACTATCTAATATAGAAAATCTCAAATTTATTTTAATTGAAAAATTAATTTAAATATATATCTAGTTATTTTTTTTTAAATATAATGTATTAATATAAATTAACCTTAGTAAATTCAATAATAACTTTTATAATGAAGAAATTTAAGAAATAAGAAAATAAAAAAAAGGTAATTTAAATTTTCTGCCTTGAAAGAAAGATATGACTTAATTGCTCTAATATCTTTTTGACACAATGAAGGAAGTGCCGATAGGTAAAGCTTAGAGTGGTACCATATAGTAGTGGAATATTTTCTGACATCATAGCAAAACAATGACGTGTCATTACATCTCAGTCGGAGGGAAAGTAAATTTGAATATAGTAGTGGAATATTTTCTGACATCATAGCAAAACAATGACGTGTCATTACATCTCAATCGGAGGGAAAGTAAATTTGAATATAGTCGTTATCTTTGGATCTTTTTCTACACCGGGCCGCAGCCGTTAAAAAGCATATGCATTAAACTAGGAAGTGGCCAGGCAGAAGTTATCATTTTCTGTCTATATTATATTTTGTGTTGTGTGTTTGTACCCTGTAGCTTTTGGTGGAGAAGAGCAATAGGAAGGGATGAATAAACAGCCGAGTTGTTTCATCATTCTCAATTGTAAGGATGTAAGGAATTCCTTGTATTTACAGTAAAATATTTCATCGTATTTGCAGTAAAATAGTTTTTGTTGTAGATGTTGATGTGTATGTGTACGTGATTGTTACTCTATGCTTGTTGTTCCTCTGGTTTTTTTTGTTTTCTTTATATATCTGTACCTTGTAGCTTTTGATAAAGAAGACCAGATCTGAATTTGACAAGAGGATCAGCAAGAAGGGATGCATGGACGAATGAAACTGGATTCTATGAAGGGAGGTATATCCTTTAATTTTTTAGCTCTCTTTTTGGTATGCCTGCGATCTCATTAATTCTTTTTAATTTTTAAGTTTTCTTTTGATGATCTTGATGTGGTCCCTAATCGCATTAATGGGTTATTAATAATGTTTTTAGATACTTTTTCTCTAATCTTGATACCCAAGTCCATTAATCTTATTTCAATGTTCTTGGTCGTAAAGCCTATAAAGCCTCTAAAACATCTGTAGTTCTCACTCTCCCACAATATCGGAAAGTTTTTGGAGTCACAGCCTCGAAAACAAATGTCTAAAAGTTGGTCTCTCAAATGTTAAGATTTTCTTAGGCAAAGACATAGCACTCTATATCATTCCCTATTTCACCCTTCCAATTCTTTTTGTTCTCTTCCAACACTGTACTATAAGCTTCTTGTGCATTGTCTTCAGAACTCATGAATCTTGTTGCCATTTTCTTCAGAACTTATGAATCGTGCTTCGGAACTCCTCTACATATCGTGACTATCTGCTTCACATATCTATAATCGTCGGTGCAAAAATAATCGCAATAGCCCACAGGGCGGCCTTGCTCCCATTCAAAACAGATGCCCACAGGGCGGCCTTGCTCCCATTCAAAACAAATTTAAATAGTACAAGCCATCATTACAGCTTGTTGCCACATAGTTAAAGAAACCAAGCCTGGCTACAGAGAAGGGTCAGCATACAACTGGATGGAATGGAGTGGAATGAGCCTGTGCTTATGGCAACCTACAATCTTCCTTGTCCTTTTGCTTGGCTTTCTCAAAACAACAAAATATCTTCTTCTGCAATGGACTGTCGACTCAGTTGAACGAATTGTGAATGAATAAGTGCGTGGGGGAATAAATACGTGTAGATGTTACAAAGGGCCCGCTCTACAACTCTCTAGACGCACCAAAGTGGGAAGTTGAGTAGAAGAGTGAAGGAAAGTAGCAAATAAAACCCAATTTCTCTAGTCAAAATATGTGGAGTCATCCCGAAGCTTCTCACTGTCATCATCGAGTATTTTCTTCATTATATTTGAATTTTTAGTTATATTTGTGTTTGTATAATTATTTATTGATTTGAAATTATATAATAATGAAAAGAGTATTTCTGTGAATTGAATTTTTTATTTGATTGTTTATAATGTGAAAGGATATTTTTGTAATATTTTATTATATGTAATTACTTATTTTTTTAAAATTGGATGATATAAAATAATTTATTCATGAGTAGAATTGTTTTATTTTCATAAGATATGTGAAATGGATATGTTTGTTTATTTAAATGTGAAAAGACACTTAATTTTTATTTTTTTTAAATTCACCTATAAATTGTATTTTTTTATAATATGATATATTTGTTAGATGACGTGACATTGATATTTATGTATAGACTTGTTTTTTATAATGATATGTATATGTTGGTGTATTTTATGTGTTTTTTCAAATGAAAGAAATTTTTGTTTGTTTATGTGATATGATGGTTGTGCTTTTGCTAATAAGATAATATGATGTTGACATTTTTTTCGCATTTAATGTGTTTAATGTGTATATGTTTATGTATGTATTTATTTTATTGTTTGTTAGATGATATAATGATCTTTTTCTTAGATAATATGATGATTATTGATTTCTAATTGATAAGATGTTTTTGTTTGCTACATGATGTGGATTGTATTTGTTAAAT